>WYDF02069709.1:0-11486 GCA_009867245.2 Adranes taylori
GGTCCAGGCTGAAGAGGATGACAAATCCTAAAGCCTCAATAATAAATTCACCAACCTCCTCATGAATAAAATCCCAAAAGGGAGTGAAGTTTAGTGGGTAAAAATCTCACAGTTATTGGATGCATCTGGCATCCTTCCTCTTTTGAAGATTCTCCACTTCCTACGCAAAACAAAAAAAATTCAAATTGCATACACCTGTAATTTATAAAGTAGATTTTACGAATTGATTTAAGGCAAAGGCATAGTGCAACGATAGAGCGGCGAACTCATAATTCGGTGTAGTACTATATTGCGCCTTTAAGGACATGAGACTACTACTATGCCAGAAATACGTTTCCACCCTGCCTCAATTTTTAAATTGATTTTTAAAAACTTTCTACTCATCAATATTTTTCTGTCGCGACTAATTATTAGATCAACTGAGTTTTGTAGATAGCGTGAAAGAAGTAGAAGCGGATAATAAAGCAGCGCGAGACCGTAATGAACCTTTCTATAGAAGATATTTATCGCAACAATCTTAGCCCGAGTCGAACCTAGCCCAGAAGAGATGTTTTGAGCCGATATTAGTAAGAGTGTATAAATGAGTAATGGCTACAATACCTTATAGGTAATAATTCAGACCATAGCTTCAGGGTAGGTAATTCGAGTATAATTAGAGCAAATGTTGGCAAGTGCTCGCGGTCGAAAACCGATATACGGGAAGCAACGCTTACAAAATAAATTTTCAAACCGCTACGGCAGTCGTGGGTTGAATTTTGTACGTATACGTGATGTCTGCAGCTCAAATGTAAGTCTAAAATATATTAACAACTTTGAAAATCAGAAACAAACTAATTTCATATTTTATTCTAAAAACTTATAAACTGCTTAAAGTTCCTTGGCAATTGATTTATTTTGTTGAGAATTGCTGTTAAAATATATCGCATGCTAACTAGTCGTTTCGTGAATATATTGAATAAAAAATATATTGAGTTTTATTATTAAATGTGTTATGCCGACCCGATTTAATTCAAAATTATAAATTAATTTACCATAAAGAAATAAATTTTTAAATTATATTTTCGAGCCCTGTTTAATAGTTGGGTTGGTTTAATCAGTAAACGGGGTTTTTATCAAGAAGATTTTTATCACGAAGGTTTTTATCACTCTGCTATATTTTTACGTACAAAGTCAACTGTGACAATATTCAATTGTATAATTAAATAAATTTTACGAACGTTTTTTTTCATGTCTTTAATAATATTCTTATGAATTCAACCTAGAACTTACTTCTATTCCAGATAATAAAATTAATTCTCTTTTGGATTTCTACCCATAGGCTCCAAAAATATAATATATAATCCTTTTTAACATGAACGTCAGCATATGTTTAAAAAGCTAGAAACTCTAGGAAGCGTTGCCTAACAATTTTAAATCCATTTTAGTAGTACCAAACAAATAATTCAATAGATTGCGTCAAGCGTTACTTTTCGCTAATCCATAATGAGATCAATTGGAAGTGTTTTTACTTCGTTAATTCCACTTATAGTACAACTGTTAAGATTGTGACTATCTCTAATATTGTGTTTCTTTTGATGGCGCACTTGCTTCTTTCAATTGATTGATTGAGTCAAACGCTACTTTGCAGTAATCCATGATGAGATCAATTGGAAGTAATTTTACTTCGTTACTACCACTTATAGTCCAATTGGTAAGATTATGACTATCTGTAATATGTTCTGTATTTATTCAGATATGAGTATCTGAATAATTCAATTATTTACTTTTGTGATAATTATAATACGACTGTATTTATTGCAGAAAACTACATCTAAATTTTCATTCTTTGATATAATATTCATGAGTTCAAATCCAATACACTCATTTGACTTCAATTAGTTTCCGCTTGATTTAGGAATACTGATAATTAATTATTAATAGATTTTCATTTCTCACCAATAATAATTACCTCTCAGAGTTTTCAATCTATGTATTAAGAAATATTTCCAAATAATTATCATCACGTTTATGCCTAAAATTATCATCGGTGAATTGTTAATAAAATAATAATACCTACTGGAGAATGAAAAATATACGAATAAAAAAATTATTGCATAATAACAATTTTCTTTAATTTGATTAATGTTAACTGTACCATAGTTAATTAAAAATACTGGAAGTAATTTTATCCAAATATGATTCCCAAATGGTGTGTTTCTTTAATAAAATTCTATGGAAGTCAATGTCTAGTAATTGAAAAAACAGTGTTTAGTTAATCACAAAACGGAACCACCGGAAAGTAATTTGTTTGATTTTCCGGAACTGTTGTAGCTGCGTACGTTGTTTGGCCATAATTATAAATTTTTTGAGAGATACATTTTCAAATTTTGATGTCTTTCTTGAAAGTATAGTCTTGCAAATAAGATTATTTAATTGATCTGAAAAATACCGGTGTAGTGATTATCGCGTAAAATTTGTGGGTAATATTGATATCCAGAAGATTTGATGTATCCGTGGCAGCTATAATTATAAAAACGATTTGACAACTTTTTTGGGACTACATCCTCCAATATTCATAAAAACATAGTTTCATTTGCATTCATACTTACTTAGAGGAACTAGGCGGTGTGGTGTTCATCACTGCCCAGAAAGTATGGTTTGCACAAAAAATGTAGTCTTTTGTAGTTTTAGGAGTTTATACATTTTTATTGCCTTTATTTAGTGCTAAGATCACACTTGTCATTTATCATATAGCAGTTTTCGTGATTGCAGTAGATCGACACACTAGTACAACCGAGTACGTTAGCGTGGAACTGGTCAGTGCAATAGAGAGGACCTGCAATACGTTCTTCAGGCGAAGCAGATAACTACTAGAGGTAGACCTAGGGAAGGCAGAAATATCTGAATTGAGAAGTAAGGCGCAGAAAATGCGTAGGAAGGTGGATCACCTTCTAATCATATTTTACCATTTTATTAAATACATGCACCCATCATTCACACATATCAATTTCACTCAAATAAATTTTACTCGACGTCGATGTTCTAATCCAAGCATACTCTTTGAAAAATCAATTTGCATACGCTCCATTTCTATAAGTTCTATTACCGTCCATGCTTCTGCACCATACATCATTACATTGTTCATATTCAAAATCAGCAGCTTGATGTGCAAGGAGCTCCAAAATTTACTTTCCCATGCGCATCTTCATCTTTTTGCTGCAATCCTTTCTTTTTTACATATCATTCCTATATGCTCCTTTTATGACCCATTGATTTGTAGAACAAATTTAAAATATTTCTACGATTTCACACTCACTCAATTTGCTGACCTTCCAGAAAGAAACATCCATTCAACTATCACTCTCCCATGCATACCATTATTTCTGGCGTTTTCACATTAAAAAGCAACCTCATTATCCTAATCCATTTACTAACTATTCCATTCATTTAGTTCATATCCTCTCCTGCCGAATGTATAATGTCATCTGCAGAAAATAATAAACATATCTTTTTTCCACCAACCTCCTCTTCATATCTTGTCAATAGCCTGTTCTTCATCAATTTATCCACTGATAAATATTTTAATTACAAAGGCTGCATTTTTTCGGTTTTATCATGTTTTTCAAATTTTGATGTTGAATTCCTATATATGTTTGTACGCTGAATCCAAAAATGACCTTTGTTTCTTTCCATCACGTCAGAATTGTTTGCAAATTGTAATTTGTCAAAATGTGTTACATACCGAAAAAAAAAATCACCAATATAAGACGTACTGACAGATTAGAAAATGCTGCCATCTATCGTTTGATGCTAAAACCGAACCGTTGAGATCACAAACCCGCAGAGGACAGCACTTTAGTCATTAAACGTGTTGTACATCTCAACAGGCTGTAAACGTTGACGCAACCATTGGTACGTATCCTCCGCGATCAAAAGTGTTTGTGTCGGCGGATATACGCTAAAAAGCAAACACTGTGTTCGAAATAGCGTCAAGAGGCTGTATAGAACAAGAAAAAACTTGGGCACCCCACTATGTTTGCTATACGTGTGCTGAAGGTTTGAAACGGTGGTCAAACGGTGAACAAAGTTGTTTCAGATTTGGCGTTTCGATGGTCTGGTGAGGGCCACAAAGTCATAGTGATGATTGTTACTTTAGTTCAACCGGTGTTCACAGTCTCAATGTAAAGAATAAAAAGAACAACGTCAATCCAAATCTGCCATCGGCTTTACGTCCTGTCCCTCATGGTCTAGGTGTATCAGTGCTTTTACAAACAGAAAATTTACGTGAAATAGATGGTTCAGAAATTGAATCAAGTGAAGGAACCGAACATAACGAAGTGGTGTACGAACCTGACAATTCTGCTACACAAAAATTTATACAAACTGAACTGAACGATTTGATTCGCGACTTACATCTGACCAAAGAGGCTTTACAATAGCTTGATTCAGGGCTTAAAGATAAGAATTTTCTCGCAGCTGGCGTTTCGTTTTCCTGGTTCAGGTACAGAGAAAAAGATTTTATTCCATACTTTTCGGAAGAAGGAGGCTTAGTATTTTGCAATGATGAGTGTGGACTGCTTAAGACCTTCAATATTCCGTACGATAGCACTGATTGGAGACTGTTCGTCGATTCGTAGAAATGAAGCCATGAAGTTGTCCTGCTTCACAACGGAAACAGGAATGCGTCAATACCCATAGGACATTCTGTACACTTACAAGAACGATATGAAGAACAGTTTACAATTTGTTCTCCAGAAAATTAAGTACGACGGTCATAAGTGGATCACGTGTGGTGATCTCAAAGTAATATCGATGATCCTTGGCCAGCAAGGCGGGTACATATAGTTTCCTTGTTCTTTATGTGAGTGGGATAACAGAGACAAGGAAAAGCATTGGAAACAGAAAGATTGGCCACAACGAGCGTCATTGAAACCTAGAGTAAAAATGTGCTCCAAAAGCCTCTCATTGAGTCGACGAAAGTTATCCTTCCACCTTTACATATTAAACTAGGCTCGATGAAGAAATTTGAGAAAGCCTTGTCAAAAATGTTTCCAGTACATTTGTATCAAATTTCCAGCCATTTTATTTTTTTTGTCAACCGCAAAACTAAAAGAGGGTGTCTTTACATGTCCGGACATTAGAAAATTTTACAAAAGATGGAAAAAATGGAAAAGAAATGGAAGTTGCTGAGAAGGAAGCCTGAGTCACCTATAAAGACGTAGTAACTAAGTTTCTGGGCAGCAAGAAGGATCCGAATTTCAAGTCTATCGTTGAGACTATGCTGCAGAAGTACCAACAGTTTAGGCTGTTTCATGAGTTTGAAGGTTCATTTCCTACATTCACATTTGGACTTTATTCCTGAGAATCTGGATGCTGTTAGTGAAGAGATGGGTGAGAGATTCCATCAGGACATCAAAGAAATGGAAAAGAGTTAACAAGGAAGATAGCGTACTACAATGATGACGAACTATTGCTGTATGTTGCACCGAGATGATCCTAGAAGAGCACATGCACGGAAAAGCCTGAAACAGAGCGTGGCTGATCCAAAGAGACGTCGACACAATGACTAAAATCGTGAGTTTTATATTTTCTATATTTATTATATTATGTCTATTATAAGCTGCAAGATAATACGTTTTATCCGAAACAAACCTATTTCACTCTGTAATTAAGTCTCATATTTGTGATACTTTTCGAGTTATACTACATTTGGCAAATTGCGATTTGCAAAAAAATTTGACGTGATGGAAAGAAACTAAGATAATACGAAGGTCGTTTTCGGATTCAGAGTACCAAGATACATTGAAATCCATCATCAAAAGTTAAAAAACAGAACCATGCTGTTTCTATACACTGATTAATAACACTAGCCTACAATGGTTCTGTTTTTTAAGTTTTAATGATTGATTTCAATGTATCCTGGTACGCTGAAGGTCGCTATTAAAATAGTTAATTTATTTTTAGTGTCTACAATTTTCGCAAAAAAAAATTAAAAAAAATTATGGAGTTTCAATATTTATAGAGTCAACATCAATCGTTGAGCTAATAAAGTCTTTTCCGTACGTATCTGTATTTCCGTACGTATCTGTATTTCCGTACGTATCTGTATTCTCATCGTTTCGCCATTTCTCATCAAGAGGAAAAAAGACGCTTGAAAGAAAAAAAAACATGTTTCTCTCAATTGTTTCGTTCTCAAGCACAATCCAGTTATTAGATTACGTTCATCGATTGCGTTTGCTTTCTTGATTAGTTCAAATTGTTATAATATCTCCGAATGTTTGAGAAATATGATTGTAGATTTATGTTGATTTTAAAAATACGAATTTATTCACTGCGTCGCCTGTGTGTTTTAACTGTGCAGGAAAACATGCCTCTTATGAATGCGGATTACCAACAGAAAAATCACCAGTAAACTGCCCACTTTACCCTGAAGCGATAAAGAAACAGAAACCGAAGAAACATTTAAAAATGCGATTTCAGCGGAAAGACAAGAAGGGATAAGCTACGCAGATAGTAAAACCCCAACTGAAGGAGAAGATAAGAGATATCCTAAAGGAAATACTACCGGTAGAAATTAAAGAAATTTTTAAGAATAAGCATAAATTCCAGCAGTATTTCGACGTACATCGCAATTTGGATTGGCAATGATCTTATATCCTAAGACCGAGGCCAGATCGAACTATTTCTCAGGGAGCAAGACATAACATTTTCGCTCATCTCGAAAACTCATCTACGAAATGGTGATTCGTGGCATATTCTGGGGTTTAAAACTACAAGGTATGATAAAACAAGCAGCCCCAGAGGAGAAGTTGCAGTGTTTTACAATACCAAGAGTGTTTCTTAGTTCTTAATTTCGCCTTAGTTATCAGTGAAGCAGTAGAAATAAAAACAATAATGGACGGACAGTACATAATGATAGTGGCAATGTATACAGCATCGAAAAATGTTATATGAAAAGAAGATTTAATAAAAGTGTTTAGCCATTGCAAAGCAATAGCAGGAGTTGACTACAATGCCAAACACAGTGCGCGGAGATACTCTTGGACTAACGAAACTGGGAATTCTATGGCAAATTATATCGTGGAAACATTATCGTTCACGTACCAAAAGACAGTACGAACATTCCTGTCCGAGACAAAGGAGATGTTATAGATGGATTCCCGTCATTTCTCAGTGGCAGGGGCAATAAGCTATTCCCTTAATAACTACGGGCAAGTCCGAGCAAAAAAACAAATTGGTCAAAGTACGTGTCAAAAATGGAAAAATTTAACAACAATTACAGCATTAACACGAAAGAGAATATTGACCAAACAGGGAGATAGACCGCAATACTCCATAGAATTGGCGAGAACCTTGATTATATTGATGAAGAAAAAGCAATAGCGGAATATTTGAATGAACAGTTTTCAAACAGTGATGCTATAGCGAGTGATACGATAACTATACCGATTAAAGGACAAAGACCCTGTTATACAAAAAAAAAACTGGAGACCCATCCCACCGCTGGATGGACTCTCCAAAATCATGAAAGACCTATTCAAACATAAAATAGAAAATAGAGAGTGGAAAAAAATGTGTTTTAGAGCAAAACCTGGCAGCAGCCCAAGAAAGGGCTGTGTTGGACGAAATGATAACAGAATTCACCAGAAGGAAAAGAAATCTACAAAGTGTAATGCGCGCTATTCTTGACGCCGATTATGGCGAAATGCTCAGATAAAATAATCACTTTTAAAGGGAAAACATTCAGAGTAAAAGTCAAATTAAAATGATCAGAATGGAGAAGAGCAGCAGAGAGGCTAAGCCCAGTCCTGCACAATTTTTTTACACTAAATCTTCCGGAAAAACGGAAGAAGAGCAAAATTTCTTTAGTTTGCAGACGATATAGCCTTATGTACAAAAGGATTAGATATGTATGTGGCATCCAATAGACTTGAGTTTGATCTACAAAGGATTATGGAGTACTGCTTAAAATTGAATATTAAGATAAATTAAGAACAAAACATAAATAGTTAGCGTAAGCCAGTGTTCGCCAGCGTCTACTTTGGTTAGCGTAAACCAGAGTTCTGCACCACTCAGTTTGCGCGTACAAAAATTAAAATAAAACCGAATAGCTTGGTTGCACTTTCGACTTGCTTATCAAACGAACAGAGGTTTGACAATGAAAAAAGCTAAGTCGCAATGAAGCGTCCTGTCGCAAAACAAGGACAAAACACAAACTAAGGATGAATACCTTAAACACAATTCTTGAACTGATCCTGTGTTACAGCCAAGAACTTTGGGCAGAAACAGACCGAAAAACTAAAAGACCAGTAAAGAAAACGCAAAACACGTTGTTGACGAAATATGTGGACGCAACGTACTACTGCCAAAATGGAGACCTATGCAAAGATTGAAAATAAAGGATTTATTAAGCATATCAGAATTGCGGAGAGCAGAGATAATATGCAGAATACAAGAGCATCGAAACGAGGAAATACGAAAACGTGTAGAAACAGTGGACTATTAATTTGCTTTGGCGCCTCATTACGGCGTAGTACTCAGGAAGAAAAGGAACTACAGTTAAAAGACTGTGAACATTAACAAAAAAGGAAGAAAGAATGCCTCAGAAAGATGGACATACCGTGATTTGTTTCGAACTAAAAAGATGGTTGCATCACCGGCAGAATACATAGACTTGTATTCTTTCTAATTACATCAGACAAATCGTGTAGCATTTCCAAACTAGAAAATTTCCTCATTTTCTGACAGGATTCACACAAAATTAAATATAAAAATGATTCATTTTCCCATGCTCCCAAATGCTCCCAAGGCTATTCTAAGGCCAAACTGAGTTGGATCGATTTGTAGCTCGCTCTTCTTATCTATTCGATGTGACTAATGCGCAGGAAGATTGTCAGAACGTGAGACATTAGGCTTATTATATATAGTCATCACAATTTGTGCCTTTAATTTACTTCGTTAGAGTAACAAAAACGAAGATTAGGTAATCTAGAGGGATTTTGCCGGCTCTATAAATGATATTAAACAAATGGTATTGCTGTTAAGAGCTTACGCTCCTTGCCCCCTCTCTCTGTATTTGCTATCAACTGAAAAGTCTCCGCATGGATGCTGTCTGGACCGACAGCTTTACCTTTCTTTGTAATTTGATCGCTCGGACAACTTCCTCCATTCAAATGAGGGGACTTGCTTCACTGAGATCTGAGGCTCGTGGTTTCTTGTCTGAACGCTCATCACTATTTTTCTTGATTTTTTTGTTATTGACTTGGAGGGCTCTTTAGTAATATTAATTTTCTGCTAGTAAGCCGCCAATTATTTGACTACGAAAATATTTTTGATTTACATTATTGACTAGAATAGAGTTTCCCATTTTTTTGCGTCGCGCCCCCCCCTATCCCCCTTCGTCTGGGATATAATTATATAATTTAATGCCTCCCTCCCCAAATATAACCTAGCTTAAAAGCTGGGACCTATCTGGGCATGTCGGGATATCAATCGAATGGCTGAATTAGTGACTGAGTAAATGAATGAAGTAATGAAATGAATTGGTAAGTGGGATTTACGTCGTTAAATTGAATTTTCTTTTGACAATGCAAATACGTTGCCTCCACCCCTCACTCACTATTCCCCGGGTGGCCTCACTATGTCCCTGGTTGGGAAGTCCTGATTGAGAAGTTTGTGTAGAAGGTGAGTATTCGCAATGTTAATGCGAGAAAATGAAAAGTGTGTATGCACTGTCCCACTATTTATGGAATTGCAAATCTTAATTTGATTTTACCTGATCAAATTTACGTGCGTAAAATATAAACTCTAATCAATAACAGGTCGAGTACAATTAGCTTCTAAAGTTTCTCAATCTTGTTTCATACTTACATTATTAACTTGTGTATAAACCTTGCAAATTAAATGACAGCTAATCACTTCTTTTATTTATCAAAGTTTCAACATATTCTATTATTTCTTTTCCGTTAGAAAATCCGTCCGAATGCAATATATGTTTAATCAAATAAATATTCTGTCTTTTTCTAAACGTGTCGACAACGTAGATGGAGAATTTCGACCATGTATATTTGATAGGCATTCATTCAATCCAGTGTATGTCAATAATAATAATTGCGCCTCATAGAAACCTTCTAGAATCCGATATTTCTCCATTAATTATTCAATAGTGTAAATATTATACTAATGAAATATGGTTTACGAAAATGTTTAATGATTTGGAGGCTGTAGTATAGACATAAATAACGTAGCTATATAAAGAAACCGTTTGTAGGTTAATTTACATTCCTAGATGCATAAGTAAATGTGTTTATGCAGAGATGGAATGCTAAGGACTAAAACAACACGTAAAAGCTTCCGTAATCAAGAAAGACATCCGTAACATTCATTGAAAAAGAAAATAATTATCTTTATTCAAAGGAAAATATTGTATAAGCAAAAGATATATTTACTTATAAAAGATATATTTAAAAGATATAGCAAAAGATATATTTACATATAACTATTTTATAAAGCAACTTATAGAATATGCTATTAATATTTATTAAAACTTGCATTATAAGATAATTGTATTATTCAAAGAATAGTCAAAAGAATAATCATATAAAGTGTAACTACTAAAATCATTGAAAGTACTTATTATTATAAAAATATTTTGTATTGTATAAATTCATAACCAAAGGAACTTACATTTATGTGTCGTAGAGGCAAAACATGAGAGGGACGTCATATTGTTCGTAGGGGGGGGGGGGACATATGCCGCGTAGTAGAAATATAAGGGATTAATCAAATATGCACAGCCAGTTGGAAACCATAATTATCATTAGAATATAAATAATAAATAAATAAACATTTATTGGCATACTTTCAAACTACAACAAATTCAATAATAGACAACAGTAAATTACAAAAAATTATACAAATAAAAACATAAACATCCTATCATAATAAATAAGACATAATTCATTTTTCCTAAGGTGAAGAGGCGGCCATTCGTTTCGTTCCTACCCCATCTTCTTTCTTCCCATTAATATCTCCCCTAAATTAAAAACATCTCAAAATATCGTATCAACCCATATGTTTTCTTCCCGCCACCCTCATTTCCTCCCTTTATTTCTTATGACCACCTTCCGGCTCCCTCCCCTGCGCCATTTTCCTTACCCCAAGACATTAATACTTGCACTCCATCATACTGCTTAACCTGTGTCATCTATCCCTCTCTGCCTTATTTCCCTTTTATTTATCTCATTTTTATCCTATTCATAATTTCTAAACCCTTACCATCCTTCCCTAAACTTATTCTCCAAATCTCCCCCAATCTCTTATCCCTTTGACTCCACTCTATACCCTCACAAACGTTCATCCAATGCATCCATCTTTCTTCTTTCTTTCCACATATTCTACACATTCTTTGTTTTTCTTTCATCCAATATTTATTACCACCTTATTTATTTTCTCTATTTCGTTTGATTTTTTTATTTAACTCAATATAATATTAAGCTATATATATA
>WYDF02069720.1:0-11485 GCA_009867245.2 Adranes taylori
TATATAATTATTTGTTGTTGTTCTTGACCAATTTCTAGGGTATAACCATTAATGTTTTGGATTCTTGAATATTTGGCCGGGTTTTGAATAGTAATTAAATGAAATTAAAAAACAGTTAACGTTTCGGAGGCAACTCCCCTCCTTCGTCGGAAACTGACTTTAATTTTTTTTGTTACATATTGATTTACAAATTATAATACATACATACGTTCTTCATTACAAATTGTTATAATTTATAATGTCAATCAACAGCTGTATGGCGGTTTTTTGACAGATTCTACGGATTGTGTTCTTGACGGATTCTACGGACATTTGTTTAAACTTTGATATTGTGTTCAAAGCTGTTTTTTTTTTATTTATTTATTTCCATTATGTTTCTTTTCATGTTTTTACTTAAGTTGTAATTTGATTGCTTTTTTCTTTGAAAATGGTTTTTTATATTAATGTGTTATATTTAAAATATTGTTGTAAATTTTAGATAAGTGTTGAATATCTATTGTTATTGTTTATAGTGTTTTATTGTTTATACTTTATTGTTTATATTGTTTTTGTCTCTGTTTATTTCTATCATTTCCTTTTTTTTCTTGTTTTACGTAGGAAGTGGAGAATCTTCAAAAGAGGGGCATCCTTCCATGTCGGATCTGTTATTGATTGTATTTAGGGTGTTTTGTTTAAACTGCTTTCTGTTGATATTTTTTTTTTGTTTTACGTAGGAAGTGGAGAATCTTCAAAAGAGGAAGGATGCCCGGTGCATCCAACAACTGTGGAATTTTTACCCACTAAACTCCACTCCCTGTTGGGATTGTATATTGTTGGGAGATGGGTGAGTTTGTTTAAAGGAGGCTTTAGGATTTATCATCCTCTTCAGCCTGGAACTGGTAATTAATGGAAGTGTCATTTCAAGGAATAATCTGTTTTTATAATATTTTTATAATTAAATTTATGCTCTGTATTTTTTTCATGTTTGTGTAGAGCTGTGTTGCTATTGTTTTGATATTTGTGTCCATTTAATCTGTTTTCTAAGTATTGTCCTGTCGTACCTATATAAGTTCATGTACAGTTTTGACATGGAATTTTGTAAATAAGGTTTGATCTTCTATTTTGTGGAATTTTTGCTTTTAGTTTTGTGTAAATTTTATTTAGATGGTTATAAGATTTATGACGTACTTCTATGTTATGTTTTTATAGGCAAGTTTTTTGGTTAAATTATTAGATTTATTTTCATATTTGTTTTGGTTATAGTGTTTATGAATTCTTTTTTTTAAATATATTGTTTATTAGTTTCTGTGGGTAATTGTTGTCTAGCAGTATTTGTTTAGCTTTGTTTATTGCTCATTCTCTATTGTTGGCACTGGATAATATTATGGCTCTGTCTGCAAGTCCAATGACAATACTTTGTTTGATGTTTTTTGGGTTGTATGAAAGATAATTTGTATATCTTCCGGACCATGTTTGTTTAGTGTACCATTCTGTTGTTAAATTTCCTTTTTGATTGTATAATGTAATGTCTAAAAAGTTTATTTGATTGTTTTGTTTTGTCTCGTGTGTAAAATTTATTTTTGGATGTATGCTGTTAAGCGTATGTAGTATGTCTTTTGTTTTGTTGGTAGGTATAGCTACGTATCTTTTAAAAAATGCCGATTTGAATTTTAGCTTGTTTAGGGCTTTTTGTTCTGTGTCTTCTAGAACAATTGATGCAATAATGCTTGAAATAGGTGATCCCATTCGTAGTCCTTCTACTTGTTTTATAAATTGATTGTCAGATTGAAAATTTGTGTTTGTAGGTGCTATTTCTAATGCTTCTAAAAACAATGGCTTTGTCAAGTCTGTGTGTAGTTGTATTACATTCAATTTGTTTACTATGATCTCTATTGCTATTATTATTGGTTTGTTTGATATGTTATATACATACATACCAAACAAACCAATATATTAAAGACTCATGGGAATTAAAAAAATTCATAGATAAAACCACACTACCATCTAACCACAAACTAATTAAACATAATCCGAAACTAACCCTAACCCAACTTTATTCTAATACTGCAGACCATATGTAATACTCCAGACCGATTGAATACTGCGCACCAGATTGTAGGGAATCTTGCGACCAATAGCTTGATTACCTCACGTGGCACATCATCGGATCCGAGTGCTTTTTTTAATAGCCAACATTCATTCCGCATCTTGTACCTCGCTAAGATCAGTCGGCGCCCTTGTTTTGATATTATAGTTGCTTGCTCGTCTGCTCCAATCGCTCTTTTCGTCTTTCCTCCAAATCGCTGCTTTCCTTTATTCCACTCTTCAATTGAAGAAAACAGTTTTTCTGATGTATGATTTTTTTATTCAATGCATAGGAATATACGTCCTATCTATATTCTATCCAAGTTAACTTTGTAATAACAGTAAGATGAGTTAAAGTCCGATTTTTGCGGCTGTTGAATGCATCTTGTCACAGACTCTCGTACGCGGCGTGTTGAGGCTAGAGATGTCACAAATGACGCGCATACTAAACTCTAGAATAGAATCTAGAATCTTAGAAATAAATCTTTGGAACTATATACCTCGGCCGCCAGGTATGTTCAACGTGAGCCTACGCATAGGGACTACTCTTCGTTCCACGTTTCCAGGAGACTCGTTGAGGGTACCGTCAGATAAGTACTTAAGTAGACCAGAAGTTCCTGTTCTTGTGAACAGCTGAGAAAGTCTGCAAATGCTAATTAAATGAAACAGCATTAACAAGTTACAATATAGGTCTATTGATGTTCATAAACAATGTAAATGATTATAAAGTGGAAGAAATATAAATGCAAATGTCAAAACTTAATACCGCATCAATGGCGGTTAGGAAATGAACAAGAGCAATAATATATTATTCAATAAAAGTGAATACAAAACATGATATGTATATAAACTGCTCACGTAACAATGCAATTGTGCGTTGATAGCGATAACAAAATTAATAGTACTGGATAAATGTATATATGGTTTATAATGCAACGTGGACGCGCGGATTTATCAAAATAGAATGGTGCATATAGTGGGTATGATAGGAATACTTGGAATCATGAAAGGCTGTGTAACACCTCGTGACTAAAACCAATGTAGGCCGAAATTATTCACTCTAGTGGAGGAAGGAAAGGAACTACTGCTAGAAGTTTCCTTTGATTGTCGGCGTTACTATTGTCGACTGACTAAGACTTGTCAGAATTATACACCACAATGGAATAAAACCACTGTAGACGCGTCACTTCGTTGAATACTGGTATTGCTGTTGTCGGGTGACTAAGGCCCACGTAGACTAGAATTATACACTCTAGCGGGGAATGTGAAAAGGATTCATTGTACGACTCGTAACGCTTTATTGAGCGTCGGCGTTACTGTTGTCGAGTGACTGAGACTAACCCCGGCTCACGTAGATTAGGCTCATAGACTCCAGGAAACAGGTTGTTGGTGAGGTAGAAGAAGATACAAAGCTATTCAATGCACATGCAACTAATAAAGCAGTGCATGTTATATAAAATCACTTACCAAAGCCGATGTCAAAATTCTACTCTTTCTGATGGCGTTCGCTAGCCACCTTAAACGTACCACAATCTCCTACTAGGATCCAATCGGGTAGTAGTTTGCACTGAGGTTGTCTTCCCCGGATAGCGTGGGTACACCTCAGTCAAGCAGTATACAATCCCAGACGATGTTAGTGAGACAATTGGGACCCGAATACACTTACCGGTTGAGCACCAGTGTCATCCGACACGGAGGGGACAAAAAGGAATGTGCATATAGATAAAATTTCGATATGACAAGTAACAACCTTTACTATAAATGCTATTCTGTCAAACTTATAGCACGATATATGGGCTAATAAACATTTGTAAATATTAACAAGTATAAAAGCAGTGTGATATACTATTAAAAAAATAGTGGATTAAGACGGTGTTATTATCTTTGAATTCCACCCTAATCTGTTATTTAAGGTTACATTTTTAAAGTTATAAAAATAAGCGACAAGTTAAATTTAATGTTGCTGTGAAAATAAATGTCTAAAGGTGATTTATTAATCTTTAAATAAATAACATGAACATCTGTTCAAGAAGTTGCTAAATATTACTTACTTATCCTGGCGCTACAGTCCTTGAAGAACCTTGGTCGCGGCAACAAAATCTTTCCGCCATTCATCTCTCGATGCAGTTTTTCTCCTCCATTTTCGGATGTTGAATTTGCGTAGATCTTCGGACACATCATCCTTCCATCTCTTGCGTGGACGACGTATGAGACGACTGCCTTGTGGTTTGGTATTCAATACCTTTTTCGGTATCCTGGAGTCATTCATCCTCTCAATGTGTCCGAGCCACAACAATCGGCCTTCTTTAATATCATTGACGATTGACGACCTCCTATACAGGTCTTCCAGTTTCGCATTACGTCGAATTCTCCATCCATCTCCATCATGTACGGCTCCAAAAATTTTCCTTTAGACTTTGAGTTCCCAGGCTCCTAAGCGGGTTTCTTTTGCCTTTGTTAGTGTTCCATGTCTCTGAGCGGTATGTTACTGCTGGTTTGATGATCATAGAATACACTTTCACTTTTAGCTGCTTGGATATTAATGATGACTTAAGCACATTGAGAACACTGTAGTAGCATCTGTTTCGGGCTGCTATTCGAGCTTTAATTTCAGTTGTTAGGTCATTGTCTTCCGTTACGATCCCCCCCAAGATATTTAAATTGTTTAACTCTCTCGAATCCTTCAAACTCTCGGACATTCCTCTATCGAGTGCTGTGCCTGCTGTTAATCGTATACTTGGTTTCTGGTGGTTTCGGACTTTAAGGTTTCTAGATTTTCCCTTAGTGCCTCATGTCTAGTAGCTACCATATGTATGCCGTCAGCGTAGAGGAGATTTTGGCATGTCCTGTTAAATATTCAGCCTCCAACGTTAATAGGAAACTTTCTTACAACTGCTTTGCTAGGTTGAAGAGTAGGTTAGATAATGAGTCTCATTGTTTTAATACTCTCCCTATAAGGAAACTGTCTGTCAGGTCTTCCTTAACTCTCACTTTGCCGCGTGTGCCCGTCAACGTCATTCTTATGAGCTTAACAAGTTTTGCAGGTATTGCGAACTATTCTTTCATTACTCTGTAAAGTTGACCTCTCAAGATTCTGTCGTACGCCTATGAACAAGGCTATGAAAGTCTATGAATAGTTGGTGTAAGGTGGTATTGTATTCGTAACAGTTTTCAAGTAGCATTCTCAGGGGCAACATTTAATCAGTGGTTAATCGGTTGCTTCTACATAAATCAACGGTTAGAAAATATATAATACGCCTCCCCTTTCCCTAAGTAAATGCCGTAAAAATCTCTTAAAACGGACTTGAACTTAAATTTACGAGCGCCAAAGAAAATAATAGTACATAAATTTGTGTGAAGCACTTAATCTGAATAAGATTAGCAACAAAGAGCATCTAAATTATAATTCCAAAAATATTTAAAAAAAAACATTTAATACTTGAATCAGCTTTCACTGCTGCCGCCTAGTAACGATCGACCAGTTCCGACACCAAATCACGAACAGATGAAAAACCGCAACAATGGCCGTGGTCTCAATGCTGCCCAATTTTTCTCATTAGCACCTTGGATAGCTCACCCATGCATGAACAACATGACCGGTGGTTGTGTGGTAAAACTTCAAAGGTTAAATTCCGCTAAAGCACGACGTTTTTTGCTTCATCAGTTGCCCATCAGTAACAAAACTCTGATGATAAGTGGCCTCCTCGTAATGACTCGTGTATAAACACGTGCACAAAATGGCAATCTCAAAACCTCGCCGAATTTTCACAATCAATTAACTTACCAACAGAGTACTAAATCACCACACTGGTTTCGAACAAACGAAAACCAAACCCCACTCCCACGATATTTGAAATTTTTAAAAACTCATTCAAATAATTTAGAATAATTTTTTACTCTGAAGCCGATTTGGCTTCTTGACACCTGCAAGTTGAAAGGAAAAGCTCGGACAAAATTAGAAAAGATTAAGTTAAGCGACCACATTGAAAACTGATCAAACAATCGTACCAATTCAAAATCATCCTTTAGTCCTCTAGCGGCCCAGTCCAAAATGCAAGATTCTGCATTAAATGCTCCACAACAACGTTTAAATCTGCCAATTACAATGCTATTACAAAACATCAAGCTAGAAAGAATCACATCAGAACAATTTCGTAATAAAAATTATAAAGCGTATCCGCAAGGCGCCACGAACAACAAACATAGAACATACTATGTGAGTTTCCACTTTCGATTCGGTTCAAATCAACTGTCAAGGGTCGTTTTAACCTCAAACTAATTTCTATCTATTTACATTCTGATTTAAAAGAAAATATGCCCGAAGACAGGTTTAAAGGGGCTACAGTCTAAATAAATGAAATGGAACTACTCGTCAACGACTAGTCAGATAAATCTAACATATATATGAAATGAAGTAATTGATAAGATTCAACACATTAAAGGTAAATACGATAACACTCCACTATAAGAGGTGTAATTTTTAGACATAGACACTTCATGTAAATACGACAGAGAACCTATCAACAAATAATCATTTCCAGTCCCTTAGGGGGTACAATTAATGGACAGGTACAAATTAATTGAATCAATCAGTGACAATAATACCATCAAATTCTAATTGCTATGGCTCAGCAAAATAAAAGTTCAAGAAAGAATTTCAGATTAATTCTCAAACTCGCAGAGAGAACACTGTAATTACCACAAATAACAAGTAAGCTAACAAAGACTTAAAATCTCGATGATCAAATGGAATAACCATATCCAATACAACTATATTTCGTCTAACATCTTTTTAAAATAACAGTTATTACCAGCATACGACGTTAATATTACATAGCTGTACAAATCAAAGCCAAAACCCTAATGTATGGGGTAATAATTGAAAGGCAGCGTTGTAATTACATTACGGGTATTTTTTTATACCGTGAATGTTACACACCACACAATCATCCCGAACGGTTTCCACACAACGACGTGCGAGCAGCCAACCACAAACTGAACATAGCCAACACGGCTTCTACAGCGACAACGAGCTGCAACACACATCAATCAGCGTACCGGACGCTGCTAGTGTATTTACATATTCAACAGCCCTACTCCTATATTCGTACGACAAACAACGCGAATCGAATAGGACGCTGCCAGTGTGTTAACATAACATAACAAAACCCCATTACTAGCAGCGGCCGATGCAGAGACACTACTTGCGGCGAATAATGCGCTCCAGTAGTGTCTTGATTTTATTATTAAAAGGGTCCTAACAGCTTCCTTACAATCTTAAAGAAAAAGACGGCTAGGTACATTACAGCTGGAAAATTTCACCACCGGATTGTTTCCATTATCGGGTTGGAAAGAATACCACATGTCTGTTTTTCTGCGCGGGACAGTGTTATTCTAATAGTTGTATATGGATAGAAATGTTTACATGTTAGATCAAACTATCATTCTATCTGGGAACGTGGACGCACTAAAACAAGTAATCTTCATGACTTGTGAGTAATCAGTAAATGATTGTAAATATTAAATAAAAATTTAAAATAAACATCTTCACAAATTTTATTACATGATAATTAGGTCTTGTATTGATTTGTTTTATAATATGAAAAATTAAAGGGTCGGAACTTAAAAATGAGAGCAGTTATAAAAGAGAAAACCTTCTTTGTCTTTGTTTCCATTATGTTCAAAGTTCGCATTTTTTTCCCCATAATTTTGTGGCACTATATAAAAGAGAAATTATTAATAGCGTCACCCGATTTTGTCGTTTGGGAGCTTCAGTTATTTCTTTTTTGGGTTGGAAGAAAAAAGCCTTTTCATTTTCATGATAGCATTATTAATGCTAGTTTTTTCTATAGATTCTTTATAAGCGAGTATTTTGCTAAAAACATCTGAAGTGTTTTTTATTGCTTACTTATACGGAATATTAGAACTCTTTAGACGCGGATATAAAAATTAAAAAATTTCATATAGGTTTCTTCTTTAATGTAGAAGAGCATTGTTACGAAAATTGTGAATAATTGCTGTGGCTGGTGAATAGCCATGAAGAGAATAATCTGGGCCGATTACTGATGTCAGATCATCGACACGTGTTCGTCCAGGTCGTTCAGCAGAAAACGTCACGGTTGTTGTCAGAATGTAGCTGAGAGACATCCATTCGGCATCGTGCTCAAGAAATGAATTTTGCAAGAGCACTATGCAGCGTACTTTGAAAAAAGATTTGCGTCTTCATACCTACAGAAGCTAGCTGGCTCTCAAGAACTTAAGTCTACTGACTATGCAGAGCGAAGAGTCATTGAACGACAGCAAATAGACGATGCGTTTCCCAACAAAATCATTTTCAGTGATGAGGCTCATTTTCATATTAACGGCCTTGTGAACAAGCACAATTGCCGCATGTGGAGTGAGGAAAATGCAGATATGTTTCGTGAGAAGGAAATGCATTCCAAACGTGTCACTGTTTGATGTGGATTTTGGGCTGGAGACAACATTGGACCATTTTTTTCGAAGGCGCTATCGGAAATGCACGAACAGATCATGGTAAACGGTATCGGGACATGACAATTCAGTTTTTCATGCCTCAAATAAATGGATAAGTGTCGAAGACATGTGGTTTCAACAGGACATACACAAACATATGTGTATTATATATGATACTAGCTAAACAAGGCCACACTTCGTTGTGGCTCAGTTTGATATGAAATGAACCTGAGTTTGATGGCCAGCGACATGGTCAAATTGCCGCGGCCTGCGGCCACGGCTTCGTCGCGACCAGCGATATACCTAACAAAGTTTCAAGAATATGTGTTCCCGTGTTCCTATATTCCCAGGTTCCCATATTCCCGTGTTCCCATATTCCCGTGTTCCCATATTCCCGTGTTCCCATATTCGTGTTCGCATATTCGTAATCTCATATTCCAGTGTTCTCATATTCCCGTTTACCATATTCCCTTGTTGCCATATTCCCATGTTCCCGTATTCCCGTGTTACCGCTTTAAGTATGTAAAGACATGCGCGTATTCGAATGCAACGTTGTATGAAAAATAAAAAAAAATATTCCCGTATTCTCGTGCTCCCATACGGGAATATAAAACACGCGCGTATTCAAATGCAACGTTACAAAATTTGAAGAATATATGTTCCCGAATTTCCATGTTCCAGAATTCCCAGTTTTACCGCATTGATTTATTATTTTCTAACTATTTAATAATTAACAACGCCATACACATAAAACATAAGCCATAAAGAGAACATAAAACTGCATAAAACTATTTAGACGCCATTTCCTATTAATCCATAAGGAAACGTGTACTCAACAAATTCCTAAAGTTTCATGTCGATCGGATGGATGGTGTAGTCAGGCATAAAGGACATACATACAGACATACAAACATACATTGATTTTTATATATATAGATGAAATTATATAGTGTATGTGAATTTAGAGAAATTGCGTAAATCGGATGATGTAGGAGAAATGTTTGGAAAATAATTAAATTATTAAATTTAATTAATTAAATCACTTCAAGCAGAAGATGAAAAGATATTTTTGTTAGATAGGAGGACTGACATGGAGCTTCAATAATAGGGAATACTAGAACATATGATACTATAACACTATAATACGAGAACAATAATACTAGAACAAATTAAATTGAATTTGGAAAGAAACAAGCAAAAACAGTAGGAAGAGCAGAAAGAAGCAATAGTTAAGGGAGTATATAATTGAGCTCATACCAGCGAAAATAAGAAGCTGACTGTTCCATTCACATTTCAGACGAAATTAATGTAAATGGAATGAAATTTAATGTAACTTAAATTCTAAAATATATAATAATATAATGGTGCAAAAAAAGATAACAGTGTCTAGTTTACAGCACACGTATATAGATATAAATGTTATATTAAGTAATCAAATTAACTTTCTAACTTAGAATTAGAAATAAAAATATTATATTATTTAAAAAAAAGTTTATACTGAAGGACAGTATCGGACGCTTCAAAGTAACAAAAATATCAAATGGACTGTCAAAGATATTGCATGGGCAATATGTTTATATTCAGGAGGACCTCGTTGTTACAGGCTGCTACGCAAAAGAAATTACCCTTTACCAGGAGTATCAACTTTAAGAAGATGGGCTCAAAAGATAGATTTGCAATCAGGCATGTAACAATTTTTTAATAAAAATAAAAATAAGTTATAACTTTAAGAATTTTTAGGAGTTTGAACTACGATATTAAGGCTGATTGAAAATTCGTCTTTAGCGATGATGCAAAAATCTTGTGTTCTTCTTTTTGATGAAATAAAGCTTCAAACCACTTATGATTATGACAAGAAGGATGACACAACTTTAGCTCCGGCTAAATATGTACAATTAGTTATGGCTCGTGGCATATGTGGTAATTGGAAGCAACCAGTGTTCTATGATTATGATTGTAAATTAACCAAAACTATTTGATTTAAAATAATTGAAAATATGGAAAATGCCGGTTATCCAGTGTATGAGATTAACAGTGATTTAGGAGGTCGGAATAGAGTACTTTTGTCCAAACTTAATTTCTATCAATAGATCATGGTTTATAAATCCAGTTAGCTCAAAAAAAGTTTACGTTTTTGAAGATGCACCAAACATGATCAAACTTTTAAGGAAACATTTTATTGATTCAGGTTTTGTACTAAATGGAAGTACAATTAATTCAAAATCAAGTGTACATTTATTAGGAAACACAAGTCACTTAGATTTAAATATATCCCATAAAATCAATGAACAATTTCTAACAGTCCGTGCTACACAACGTCAAAAAGTAATACTAGCCACAAAATTATTATCTCATACAGTGTTAAGAGCTACTTCGGGATTGTTGGGGCTGTATGAAGGAGAGGACAGTTGGATGGAATGTTCAGATTTTACTAAAATAACAAACGACTGGTTTGATATTTTCAATTCCAGATTTTCCGATATAAAGGATAGCCATCGAATAAAACCTTATGGTTTAGCGTTGGAAACCCAAATTGAAATTTTAGACAAAATGAGCATTGTTGTGCTCATTTTGATTAAGATAAAGTCGGAGCAAACAATTATTACCTTGCCAGTAAGGGATACTTGTTAGTATTATTACGTTAAAACGTATATTTAACGATTTAAAAAAATGATTTCAATATAAAATATATACCGACGTATAATTTAAATCAAGATGCACTAGAAGGATTTTTTTCAATCGTTAGAGGTGCTGGAGGTTTGCATGATCATCCTAATGCTCTTTAATTTAAATATCATCTTCGACGTTATATCGCAGGAAGAAATGATCGAATGTAGAACCGTCACCTCATAATATTTTGAATGACGAACATCTTCTTCTTCTTCTTCCTTTTTGTAAGGCATCTGCCTTGTTCTCTAACTTCTTAGAGTTGTAGCTGGGATGCTGA
>WYDF02069731.1:0-11485 GCA_009867245.2 Adranes taylori
CCTTGCTTGGCTGCGCAAGTCGGTGTTAGTTGACCTGAAATAGAAATTAAGGTTGTTGTGCAAGAGTGATTGTTTTTTTGTTTTTTTTATATATAATAGAGGCGTAGGGATCATCTTAAGGACAGTGGAATTAATTCAAGGATATCTTGGAAATCCTCAGGAAGTTCCTGCATAGTTTGGATTATTCGAGCTGGCGGATGGGGGAAGGGTCTGCAAGGCAGTTTGCTGCGGTGGTGCCTGGCTTTCCAATCAGAACGAAGGTTTTGATAGGCTATTGGGTTATTTTCTGCGTCACGTCGAGTCGGATATTTAGACTGTAGGGATTTTAGACGAACTGTGATGGGCTCAGCGGAGCAGTGTTCATATAGTAGGACACTTGGAAATTGGAAGTATAACCTGTGAATTTTACGAAGTATTCTTCGTTCACAGGTAGTAAGTTGGTGGGCTTGCGCGTTAGAAAGAGTAGAATATAGAATAGCTCTATAGGCTATCGGTGGCCTAATATAGGTTTTGTAAGTGTGATGTAGAGGTAGTACTTATAAAAATGATGTATATTTTCATTGTTAATCACGGACTGTGTTCGTAATATAAATGTTATTAATTAAATGGTATAACCCGAACTGGATTAGGGAGAATAAATTTTGCTAGTTCAAAGTGGGTATGTCCGAGTGAAATTCGTGCCGATAATGCAGTGACCTGCTTGGTTTGACAGTTTATAGAAATTGACGTGACGCAACATAGTATCGAAAATAGAAAAAAGGAAGAGACTGAATTGGAAAAGATTGCCGAACATTTGGATTTAGGAAATGGAAGTGCTTTTGAACAATCCACTAAAGAAGATAGTTAGTGAAGTGACAGAATTTGATATTGAAGCTAAATTAGATGAAATTTTGCATGAAGCCAATAGTAACAGTTCAAGCATAGACAAAGGTAGTGAGAGTAATGATAATGACAACAATAATTGGTTATTAATAAAATAAACATATATAAAGAAAGGTCGATTGCTTTACATGCTCCATAAAATAACCCACTGACTTTATATAGAAAATAAAAATGTTAAAAGTCAATTAAGACACAATCGAAAAACTGAATATTTATACCTGTCTCTAATTATATATAAGATGTTATTTTAATGCGGTAAAATGAAATGTAATTCGCCACTAAAGGGATGTAATTATCAACAAGATGACATTACAAATTTCACGTACAGCACTTTAGCATTTAGAATCAAAGTTTGGACTTTTAGTGGCATTAATATGTGTTAGGAGAAGGACTTCTTTAGATGCGCTACTGCATTATAAAAATAACTTAGTGTAAAATCGCTAAAGAGTTACATAAATTAGTCACGTAAACATGAAGAACATGTAAATAGATTACGGCAAGTGCATCACTTTAAATCATTAGATCGTTAGAAGAAGGAAAACAGATAGAATAAGTCATGGACCACACATAAGTAATCAGAAATCTTTCTATATTTGAAACTGTATGTCGTTTTACATATACACCCTCACAAATGTTATGCCGTAATAATTTTTCAGTTTCTGTAATGGTTTTCCGACTTAATATTTTCGGTTGAGTCGAGCTTATTACTCAAATTATTTTTCTATGATCTCTCTCTAACACATAAACGACAAAAACTCATTCGCGTAAAAAGACTTTTCTTTTCCCTTTTTGTTTTTAACTTCTTCTACTAGAGAACATCTTTTTTTGAATGAGGTTTGGGAATACATTTAAGCTGCCTTGGGTGCATCAATTGCAAGGGATACTGTGGGACTTACCGTCCAGCTGTAGACTGCGTCCTACCCACTAAACCCATCTCCTCCGTGGCGCTACTAACATGCGCGAGCATTACTTCGGGGAGATTGGAGGGATGTTGTTGCCGTATGTCGGGTTACACTATAAACTTTACTCGAAATTTATTCACCGAGTTTCTGCTCTGCGGTTTCCTTCCTTTTCATTACTGCACTTAGCTACTCATCAGTAGCCTCCCATACTTGCTTCTCGCTTATCGTTGATCATTAGTTTGATCACTAGAACTCCTATTTTTGTCTCTCGCCTGACCACACCGGGCAACGCAGAATTGTATGCTCGACGTCATCGTCCTTTCTCTTGCAATGTTCACAGGTTGAGTCTTCTACTTTAGTATTCCAGTTTACTAATATGATGTAGAAGTTGACATCCCCATGGGTTCTGTCTGCTCTACTGCTCTACATTTGGCATGAGGCTATACATTACTCCATCGAATTTGTCAATTTTGTATAGTTTCTTTTCTGGTAATATGCCAGACTCCTCTCTCAACTGGTTCGCCCCGTCTTGCATATAATTCCTTGCTCTCCAACGCCATTAAATCTATTGATACTATCCAGCATTTTCAAAGCCGCGTTAGAAACCGTTCTATATGCAGATGTAACAGCCAGCAGCCCTATGCGCTTGTAATCATTCCATTAGCGCTACCAGGTTCTTTGTTTCATGCAGCTCAGCTGCCCATACTGGTGCTTCGTATATCGCCGTCGACATTAGAGCATTATGGACTAGCTTCATCCTGGGTGTCTTGATACCTCCAACTCTAGGCATAAGCCTTGCAATCTGCTTAGCTACGTTTACCGTCCATTCATCAACGTTCCTTTTGTATGCCGCAAAATTTAGGTTTTTATTTATTGTAATTCCTAAATACTATATTTCTTTGCCATTGTATCTGGTATTGTCCAATTCCTAAGTTAACTTCCTCTACTCTACGCATGTCAATCAATATTATAGCATAGATCTTATGCGCTACTAGCTCCAGCCCTCTCTCTATTACTTAAATACGATCTTACAATTCGTAACATGTACTGTGGCACATCGTTCCTTTCAAGACCTTCAATTATTTTGGCCACGATGCACTATTAAACGCGTTTTTATTCCAACGTGACCAACGCAGACATCTTCCTTTGTCTGCCTCTTTTGCTAGGGTATTTACGTTCTGGATAGCATCTATTGTGCTTTTTGCTTTCCTGAAGCCATAATGTTGGTCACTAATTCCACGTGTGTCGTCCAGCCATTCCTGTATTCTTTTAAGCAGCAACTTTTCTTATAATTTATCGAGTGTATTCCGTATACACAATGGTGTATATGCCGCTTGGTCATTTTGTGTTCGTCCATGTTTGTTCAAAAGTACCACATTTCCAATTTACAATTCGTTGGGAATTCTCCTTCGAGCAGCAGCTTGTTATAAATTTTTGTAATTATCTCAGTTCTTTCTGCTGCTAGCATCCAAAAAATCTCTCCCGGGATATTGCCCGGCCCTGGTGCTTTGCCTGTACTAATAAGTTTGCTAGCCTCTTTGATTTCTTCCACCATAAATATTAGTACCTCTTATTCTCATGAGAAACGTTCAGCGCCATTATCTTCTAGCTTCATTCCCGGTGGGAACAAAGTATTTATAATTGAATCCATTTCTTGATTGAATGCGTCTCTTTCATTTCGGCTAGCGTCAGAACCATTTCTAGCAACTGCTGTGCTATATTCTTCTCTCTTTGAGGCTGGTTGCCCTGGCTTCCGCAATCTCTGCTGTTCACCAGTACTGCGCTTTCTACTAGTACTTTCCTCGTTTAGGGGCATAGAATTATGCCTAAACGTCTGCTACATTATCCTTATTTTTAAGCAGCATATCGAAAGTTAAAAATATTTTGGATTTAGTTTGTTGATAGTCCACCCTCCAATTGTGGTTTCTGTAGTTAGAAATCGCGCATGCGTTGATGGTGTATTACATATATATCGATGATCACTGAGTGTTTCCAAGTCAAGCACCTGCCATCCATTTACTCTGTATGGCAGCATCTTTGACAAGCATTATGTCAATGTGAATTCTCTGTGGTACAAACGTCGGCTCTACTGCGGTATTGGCTAGGTTATTAGCACTAATCATCTGATTTCAGTTAGAGTTACAATCTCTACCTATCACTAAAGTTCTTTTAAGTGGTCGTAATCCTCCAGTTTGTTGATGTACGTCTCAAACCCTTCGTGTCTACAATTAGGTGTGATATAGTAGCTCAACAAGGTAACTCCCCCTATCGTGGCTCTGACTACGCCCTGTTCAGATTTTGCGTCTTGGATGTCAAGTTTTTTTATTAACTCAGCCAATATCTGCACGTTACATTCACTTGAAACGATGATGTCTATTTGCCTTTCTTTGACTGTAGTGATAAATCAGTCGCTTCCCTACTACTATTATTTGTATCACTTTTACAGTTCTTTGCGCCTTCGCATTACTAGAGTTACTGTTGAACATGACTTACAGTTTTTTCCTTCTCCTTGCTGTTGCATTTCCAGGAGTTTATTTCATGATTCGCATGATGGTACAGTCCGCTATCCTATGGCCCTCTTTAGCACATCGGTAGCCTCGTTCCCATATGCTTCTTCCCTGCATTTTTTGCTACATGCCCTTCCTCTCCACAAATGTAGCTACGGATGTTCTCTATAGGTCTAATTGTACAAACCAAGCAACCTATTTTGATTTTCGTCAGTGCTTCCAGGATTTTCGCTGCTTCCTTTCTCACCCTAATCTTGGCGACATTTGTACCTCTTGTCTGGGCTTTTAGACTTACAAAATCAGTTACCGCTTGTTTTCCCCTTCTCCAATTGAGTTTTCTATTACTTGCTTTATTTCCTCCGCCTCTAAGTTTATGACATACATCTTCTCCAATCTAGCAAGCCCCATATCGGTCCTTGTGCCTCCTTTCTTAGATTCTCGCCCAGTACTTCCTTAAGCCTTTTAGCTCCATACGCTTCCCTTTATAGCTCAACGAGCACTTCTCCTTTCCTAGTTTTACGAGATCCTTTTATTTCTACTCCAATACCTCCACAGGTAGAATGGATTTTTTAATTTCTTTGATCATGGCTGCGTTTGTACTTCTCTCCGCCACATTTATTTTGACCACAGGACATATATCTCTGGGCTCGTTCCATTTACTCTGTAGTTTCTATTTACTGTGTACTTTGTACAAGATAACACCTGACTATCTACAAGATAACACGTGCGGTCTGAATTATTTTGCATGTCTATTTTTTCTGTTAGATATTTTTATTTATTTAACTTGTATAATTAAATGAAATTCTAATGATAGATCGCAATATTATTTTACGAAATTTGTTGATTTTAATGAATTCCTATCTTTTACACACTATTTCCTTTGAACAATTAAAATCTCTATAGTAGAATCCCAAGAATTGAATGCGTCTAATACATTTTGGTCTTACAATATCGATAACTCAAATTATTTACAATTAATCTGCTAATATGTTTAACGGATCGTGTTTTTGTTGCATATCTCGAGAAGTATTTAATCAGATTCCTGCAATATTAAGTTATTGATATTTAGATAACTAAATCGTGACATTCAGAAACCGACGCTAAAATTATATATTTTATTATAGATAGAAAAAATAATAGAATGAGTACGAGGATTGTTCGGTAACAACGTGGCCTAACAAAGAAAACGCAAGTTTCGTTTTGACAAAATACATTTTATTTTTCAGTATAGTCTCCTGCTCGTTAAACACACTTATTCCATCCATATTCCAAAATAGCAATGTCTTCATTATAGGTCGATGAATTCAAGTCCTCGAAATAGCTATTTACAGCAACGATGATTATCTCGGAAACAGACGAAAATCTCTTACCGCCGAGCTATTTTTTCAGATTTGGAAACAGATGATAATCGCTGAGAGCCAAATCTGGGGAATAGGGCGAATGAGGCACTAATTCAAATACCAATGTATTTATTTTGGCCATTGCAATCGCAGGCTGGTGGGCAAGTGCGTTATCCTGAACAGCACTCTCTTCTTCGCCAAAAGAGGCTGTTTCTCTTTGGTTTTGTCGCTTAATTGTTGCAAGAAATTGACATAATACTCACCATTTATTGTTTTCCCCTTTTCTAAATAGTCGATCAAAATAATTTCATGAGAATCCCAAAACACAGTTTCCAAAACCTTTCCTGCTGAGTTAACTGTTTTTGCTTTCTTTGGTGGCAAAGAACCTTTGTGTGGACTGTTCTTTGGCTTCAAAAGTGTAATGGTGGATCCAGGTTTCATCGACTGTTATGATACGGTGTAAAAGTCCTTCGGATTGCGGCGAATAGGTGGCAAAAGGTCGCGACAAACACTCAAACGATTCAGTTTTTGCTCCGGTATAAGCAACCACAGCACCCATCGCGACTAATATTTTTACATTTGAGATACCCACTATGTCTGCTATCTCACGCACTTTACTCGACGGTCATCCAAGATGATAGGGTTTTTTAATCATATCCGGGATAGTAGTAGTTTCTGGACGTCCACTACGATGTTCATCATTTGTGCTCCTACGGCCATGCTTAATTCGGTAATCCAGTTTTTAACCATTGAACCGAAGGAGCGGATTCCAATAATGTAGAATCCAGCTCTGCTTTGATTTCATTTGGTATTAAGTCTTTCAAATGAAAATACTTTGTCACTGCTCTCAACTTAGTTTTTTCCATTGTTTACAAAATCACACAAGACGTTCACGTTGGCGTATTGTCAAAAACAGACTAACTAACAGATCGCTCTGTACTGTCACATTTAACCTACTAAAGGGTAATTCTACAGAATTATAGAGAATATTTCCGCAAATGCGCGCCATTTCTGTGTTAGGCCACGTAGTCATCGAACAATCCTCGTAATTGCAATATTTAGCAATGCCACGTGTATCTAAACTTCATCTAAATGTAGCGTCGTGTTAGTTACATTAATCGTGTGAGGTGTCTGGTTATCGTATCATAAATACAAAATTATATTGAAAGCGAAGCGGGAATCTGATCGGTTTCGTTTTAGGGCCTTATGCATCAACGCGCTGATGACACGATTATTACAGTAATTACGCACCATTAGGATTTTCAAAAAGTAATATCTCCTTAAAACATGATTTGGTATTATTATCGAGTAAAAAAACTACGAGGTAAAGTTGATCAATTTAACGACCTATAAACTTGTAAAATATGCAAATATTTATATGGAAAACTGGCAGAAGTTGCGATAAAACAATTTGAGATGTATCTGCCACACTATCATTCATATACTGATTCTCAGAACTGCATATACTACAAACAGCAAAATATGAACAATTTAGTACATTTTGTTTATCATGGTAGGTTATAACTAGTGTTATAGTTTAACGTCGCAATTTCTTACTAAAAGACAATGTTATTTTAAATTTACTGATTACAAATTAGCCATAATTAGGCTTTAAGTTCTTAAAGACGATGAACCAAAAAGAACCACACCGAGCTCAAAATTTGAAAACTAAGCTTGGTGTCCCCTCCATTCTAGATTCATACCACTCACAGAGATACTTTTTCGGTACGCGTCTTTCTTCATAAGAACTATAAACTTACGGATCTTATATATCATAAACAACAATTACCAGAGCGGATATAATAATGGCTGTTAAAACACATCATACATGACGAAACATTACATGACGAAACATCCGTTTAATTTTAATCCACTATGTCAGTCAGCCACATGTGACTTGTGCAATAGTGCTCGCTCTAATAATTATTAAGTACAGAATCAGAGACCTGATTCATTCCGAATTCACACAGCTGGTGCCACACAAAAATGAACAATATGCCAGCAACAAACACCAAACATAGTTTGACATTATCAGATTCTGACTTTACGTTATACCCTATGCTAATTAATTACAGCTTAAACAAAGCAATTGTACATAGAAGCTATGCATGGGAACATGACTAAAAGTATGCATATCGATATGTCGAAAGTCGACTTTAATTAGTAACAACTTTGTTGATCTAGGTAAAGTTAAAATAAATATAAATAAATAATTAAGATAATGGTGCGTTACTCTAAAATAAAAAATAAATAGTTTGTGTACAGCGGCAAAATCTGTAAGTACCTAGTTTAACATTTCTTTCGTGTAACGGAACAAATCATAAAGTCCCTTTTATTCAAGTGTTGATTTATTTGATTAATTGCAAAGCGTTCTGTAGTTGTTTGGTGGCAATTTCTGAACTACATGAAATCATACTGGACTATACTTTTTTATAAAACTGCGTTAGTAAGGAATAAATGTAATTAATTTTCAGTGTTTGGTATAATTTCTGGAGTATTTACTGAAGTATGTTGTGGAGTAAATGAAGTTGTTTTTATAACAAATTTTTATAGTAAATCATTTATAGGGTGCCAAAAGTTGCACATTTGGTAAATTATTGTATTTAGATATATATGTTATATTAATATATTATAAGTTTAGTTTTTCAACCTTGTTATTACTTTTGAAGGGGCTTCCCCACATGAAGCAAAGCAAGCCATTTAACACTTTCGTTAAAGTCATTTAACACTTTCCTATTACTAAAATTATAAACAATTTTGTTTAAGCGTAGGCAAGAACGGATGAGATCCATTTGAATTTGCACTAAAGAACGATTTTCTAAGAATAGGCTGTTTTAATCCAGCCAGAGAATAACATGATACAACTGATGCAAAATTTTTAGCGTTTTACAGAATGTCGAAAGCATCAATCACTCGTTGAAATTATCACCCCTGCCATTCTCCAGCAGAATACGAATATGAGGGAATGTGTAGGAGCAGAGAACGATTATTAATCACATTAAGGTATGTTTGGTTTACTAATTATTTAAAATATATACACTAGCAATCAATACATTCTAATATTTTTATTGTTACATCTAAATTCTTAAATTTAATGGGTATAAATAACAATTCCATAATATAAGATTATAAACATTACATTTTATTCAAATGAATTTTCTTTTAATTAAAGATATGTTTGTTCACAGGTATTTCGCTACAGGATCTACATTTATGTCACTTGGTGTACTTTGATCGAGGAGATAATACAGTTGGCAGATAATTTTTGACACAACAAAAATAATATGGGATGCGATGATTAAAGTTTGGATGTCGAAATCGACTATGAATGATTGGAAAAATATTTCACAGCGATTTCAAACCGTATGGAATCTACCAAACTGCATTGGCGCAGTAGATGATAAACATATTCGCATTGAAAACTAACCATTAACAGGTTCAAGTAATTATAATTACAAAGAGTACTACTCTCTAGTACAATTGGGTTGCTGTGATGCTGATGGCCTATTTACATTGATTGATACAGACTACGCATGGTTTTCAGTAAGAGCTTAATATTCCCCCACACTGTGAGCTACCTCAAGACAAAATGGTGTTATTTTCCCACATTATCTTGTTGGAGATGAAACATTTCCACTGTCAAAATATTTGCTGACACCCAATTCATAACGGATCCTCGATAACAACAAACGAATATTTAACTATAGGCTTAGTAGAGGAAGGAAAACAATTGAGTGTGCTTTTGGAATGATGACTGAAGTCTTAAGTACTTCAATTCGTCCCCGGAACGTTCACAAAGTTTGCAATATCGTGAAATCTTGTTGTATACTTCATAATTATGTCCGTAAGAAAGACGGGAATCTATATTCGCCGCTGTATTTTGATAGAACAGCTGAAATACATTCCTACAATAATTACAATTACATTCCTACAACAACAATCAATAGAAATGTAAATGCCAATTCAACAGCGTATAAGAGCCAATTCAAGTGCGAAATTATTTAGCCCATTATTCAGATCGGTAGCTTCTAAGTAGTTTCTAAGATCGTGTAAGTTGCAGTTTCAGCTTCATCTTCACCAGGCACAGAGGGTATTGTACGTGGAGAGCATGAAAATTAGTACAAAGAATTTAGTCTATAAGGGCAATAAACTCTCTTTTATATGCCCTCAGTTCTACGTCACTCATTGTCATAAGATCTTCTACTAGGCTATTTAGAAACTGCTTTACTGATAGTTCTTTCCTGTCAGCAGGTGGAGGAAATTCTTTTTTGACCTTCTTGTTAGCAAAGTATTCCGCGATTGCTTGTTCAGCATCGTTGTAATCAGCTATCTTTTTTTCTTACTAACTATTTTTCTGGGAGTAGTTTTGAATTGTAGTAGCGTTGGTTTTTCAACTCCACATTGGGCCTTGGACGTAGTCAGCAATGATGACGAAGATGACAGCAGAGGGCGCGTTGAATGTCGTTCAGTATACTCAATTGGTGGTTGTTCTGAGAAATAAGTTTCTTCAAGTGTTTTAGGAGACGCTGGCGTATTATGCGTGGACATGTCATATGAATTTTCAGATCGTTGTTCCGGAACGGGTGGCAAATTCCCAGTTGGTTGGACAAGTGTTTTGATAAAAGGGATGATAAATTGCATACATTCAGATACATTCACTTTTGGGGAGTGCTTCGTATGTTTCGCCATTTTTCCTTGCATTCTTCCAGTGAAATAAAAGAAATAAACAAATTCAGAACAAAATAACATAAACATTACATTCTATTAGAATGAATTCTCTTAATCAAAGATATATTTTTTCACAGGTATGTTTTGGTATGATATGTTTTGGTACGATTATTTTGCCAACTATTTTGTTTCGCCACAGACATCCTTTCCTGGGCAAAGGAAGTATTGTGTGTAATCAGTGAAAATATTATATAACTTATATTATAGTGAAAAAATTATATTATATTGATTTTTTTAATTATATGTATAAACATGTCTATTGAAATTAAATATGTAATTTTAAAGTACATACTAATATTGTGATCTTACTCGGCAACTTCACAGTTTTCGCTATTTCAATCCACGCTTTATATGATGAATCCTTTCTCGAATATTCCGTAATGGTGTAATCGTGAAATTCCGGGTGTTTTTCCACCTTAGTTACGAATCGAATGTTGGAAGCCCATTGCATATACTGAACAAAAAATCACTCTAAAATAATCATAGGGATATATAAATTAAAATTCTGCGAGCTGCATTGCATATCACACATCCCGATCGTCAGTCGCTCGCACCGCAAACCGATCAAGAGCAGATTGCGTTGTTTACGAATCATCACTTATTTAGCTAGGAAACGACATTGAAAAAGAATCGTACTGAGTACGCAACGCTCGCCAATCGCGCCGTGTACGGAGGACCTAAGATTGCAAGATCGGGTTAAGCCGAATCGGACTTACGAGTATTTATTTATATCATAGTTCCCACTCACCTCGACCAACCTCGCAAAGATCCTAGACATGTTTCATCATATCGACCAATTACACTCCTTAACGTCTTAGGAAAAACTTTTGAAAGAATAATCACATCTCGCCTAAGAAACTGTCTAGAAATGAACAAAGTTCTCCCAGAGAACCAGTTTGGTATTAGAGCATCACGCTCTACTATAGACTCTCTTCTAAAATTTCAAACAGATATTACTCGAGCACTCAACAATGGCCATTGCGCTTTGGCAGTGTTTCTAAATATCTCCCATGCCTTTGACTCTGTCTGGCATGCCGGACTAGTCCGGAAACTCCATGAACTCCATATCCTTCATCCTATTACACTGAGGATGGTCCAGTCATATCTATCCGACCGTACCACCCAA
>WYDF02069742.1:0-11485 GCA_009867245.2 Adranes taylori
TATGTGTAACATTTGAAATGTTATTTAAATCAGTATTTTATGGAAATAAAATAACTACATTATTTTTGTTTATTTGTAAATTGTTTATTCTTCATTTTTACGTAATGTACGCGTTTTGGAAAAAATATAAATGGTCACCTTAAGTTATTCAAACAATTTCTAGTATTACACTAATTCGCAAAATTTTACATATATACATCTCTTTTGAAGTCGCTAAAAAGTTTACGTATCTTTTTAATAATGACTTTCAAACGACTATAAAATAAAACGTCTCAAAATACTTTCTGCATTTTTTACAAATACTTATTATGTTGATATAGTTCTATAACTCTGAGTACGTTGGCATTTGCTTGATTAACTCAGTAATGATTTGCTGGTTTTTCGTGTAAGTTCGTATGAGGCAAACTCAAATGAACATCCTAAAAAATGCACTCGAGCATTTCACCGGGATGAAACAGCCTTCTGATTACCTGCTATATTTATGAGATATAAAGTTTACTTAATCCAATAAAGATGGATAATGAATTTTATTAGAGGACTCGGAGCTTTTTTGCATTATTTTCATAGTTTGTGTACATAAAAATTTATTTTATTCGCAAAGAATTTATCGATTGTTATTGACAAGATATACAGTTTTAAAACTTATGAAAGAATACTTGTAATTTTTTTTGAGATTGATTTAACATTAATTTTTACTTCATATTTCACAAATAATTGGACAAAATTAAGTAAATGAAAAGACGAATTTATGAATTAAGATAAACTTATGTTCTAAGAGTGCTTGTTTATAATTAATTAACGTACTTAACTGTTGTAAAAGTACGTTCCATGACTGAACTTGACTGTTAAATGACTAGTATAATTAAATTATTATAGCTTTGTACGTCCGAGATATACTACTTCAATAAGAAGATTTCCGTTCTTATCTTTCATGTACAAATATTTGTATTTACTATATGTGCAAGATATCGGATTGATGTTTCGAGTTTTTTTTTAGTTTACATCAGGACGTCTCTGATATTCACAGTACTGCAAAGTATGGATTTGAAGACTGGCATTTAGTGCACAAAAATAGCTACTATTCTTTAATTGCAATTATTATTTGGTTTATTGAATAATATTTTGTTGACTATATTGTATTTCATTCAGAAATAGATTATACTATTTACTGCAATATAGTAGTATATTAAATATAACATTTATAAAATTACACTTTATTTACATGAAAGCTTTATAAGTGTACGGAATGTGATTTCAAAAACCTACCCAAAGAAATTTTTTATGCCACAACCTAACTTATACGGCAGTGAACTACAGATTTGCAGTGAAGTAACGACTTTTGAGAGTACAGATTGTGGTTCCATAACTGCACATAAACGAAATTTTCCAATTCGCAAACGTCATTCAGAAGAGAAACGTATAAGTGTTCGGCATGTGATGTCACAAAGTCACAACCGAACTCGTTTTTTGCGGAAAATTCCATTGTTAATTCAACTATGTTGAATAGTTATATAAATGTATGTACATATATATAAATTTTGAAATATATTTATATATATAAATAAATATGAATTTCAAACTCAACACGTCATGAATATGTAAACAAATATTTTATTCCAGTTACGTTAAGTTGTTTAATTCGATAACCAGAGCGCAAAAGTTGCTTGAATCGTCAATTCAAATTAGTACTCGATATATTATACCAACCAGGAAACTATTTAATTACAACAGATGTCTTCAAAAATCTCACTTAGGGTGGTGTAATACTGATATTAACTATTTATAATAATTAAAAACAATTTCCAATATCATTTAATACAAGTGTAATGTTGGTTGCATTTATAAATTAATAATTCATAAGACGAATTTTCAATTCTAGCAAACAGCCGGCTACTGGCCTAGGTAGCGGTCGTGGTCTTTCAAATATTGCGACAGTGGTGCTCCTGATGTTGATGAATAAAGATGTTGATGATCTCTTATGAAGTAGCATTATTTATACTTAGCAACAAATTAGTACGTTTTAAAGAGTTATTACTTTTTCGCAAAAATATTGTACCTATTAAAAAAAAAGTTTTAGGTTGCAACTGTGATAGAACCCAATATTTTTCTCTGCTGTGTGCATGAATATGTGTTGTTTGTACCCGTGGCCCAGTAATTGTGTAGTATCCAATGATACTTCCGACGAAAGTAAAAATAGGAAGGAATAGATGAAATTCATTTGTACTAATGTTTACCAATTGTAAACCACTTATTTCTACTATAAATCATCTACTTATTCGAAATGCGGAGGTTCACCCATGATAGCCATAAAAGCCACGCTAACTGACTGACTATGACAATTTCTATCTTTTTTACAACCACTATTTTTATCCGCAAAAAACACGATAATTATTTAATTATTGGACCTATATAAGTATTTGATAATTATATAGGCAACCCAGTCTACATGAGAGATGAGATGGATATTTGGATTCCAGCCATTGAAATATTTTACAGAGAGATTAACTTATTTAAATTGAAACTATAATTAACTAACCTAAATTGAATCTATAACTAACTAAACCTAAACATATATTTTTGTCATTAGCAAATATTATTTATAAAAATATATTGTAACACTTTCATTTAAAATCAATACAACTTAAAAAGATAATCATTATTTGGACCAAACGGCAGGTAGTTCGCAAAACTGTTTTGTACATATTCAAAACGTTTTAAATAATCCTTTGATTGCAGTTTTAGATTCATCAATATTCTCACTCTTACATTCATTTTATATCATCACAAGCTATTCGAAGTCCGAAACGTAATATTAATTCTAGTTGACCATGAGTCGAACGGCAACCTGAACTTCTAAAGGCTAAAAACTCATTTTATTTACAACAAATTGTGGTCTTATTTAAAATAAAATTAAATTCGTTAATTATTTAAAAATAAAGCAACAAACTTCTAAATTGCTATGTTAATTCAATAGAGTTGGCGCAAGGAGCTTTTCCTTTGTAGTTATAACCTTATAACGAGTGAGTTATAATTTATAAGAGCGAATCCTATGTTTTTACATGCGCATGTTATACGCTATAAAAATGCCTTAAATTTAAGCCTTCCGTCGGACGTGAGAATCGTTGTTATCTTATAATTCTTTTTCAATTAATCGTTGATGCCTGTTTGTAGCGATTAAATAAGTATAATTAATTATTTAGTACAGTATAATAAATTATTTTAACTAGACGAAATATAAATTAATTTAGAGGTTATTGTAATCTTTGTTGGTGCGTTTTTTGATTGTTACCCACTATTTTATAAAATAGCGTTGAAGTTTGCTGTCGATATAATTATAAACTCCGTTATGATTATAACTATAGGAACATGTATTTATAACGTACATTTGTCCCTTCGATAAACTCTATAATATGTTAGTACTTTTAAAACTAAATAATCCGATTGTACGATATTTCCAAAATGAAAATCAAATACCATAATGTTGTATTACTATTACTTCGACAAAATCGTTAAAAATATTTAAGAAAATTAGTTGATTGTGTCCATCAACTTGTTAAATTGATATGTCTAGTACATATTTAATCACATTGTTCATTCGGAATAAATTTTGAAAGAACTAAAATTCACGTTCTTGGCTTATTCAATATGAACAATGTAATTAAATGTGTACTAGACCACAATATTAAACAACTAATATTTAAGAAAACTGGAATAATTGCTTTTATAAGTAGCTGGAACATAGAATTATTTTATATGTTTAATTTTACGTATTATTTACAATGAGTGTATATAGTCTATTGTAAGAGTTCAGATGTTATTATTTAATTCTAACCTAATATAAATTGCGATTTGCATGTACAGGTATAGCAAAATAAGATTCTTACCTTAAGGAAAATTTTGAATTATAGTGTGCTGTATGCGAGCGTTATTTTGCAAATATGAAATTTAGACTTTGTTAAAGACGTAAAATGTAAAAAAACTCTTTTTGCCTAGGCTGTGAAGCATAATGCACGCAAATTGAATGTACATATAAATTTATACGTTAGACATATAAATTTATATGTAGACAGAATTTGATGTAGAATAGCATTTTTTAAACATGTTGATTCAAAAATTTTGGATTTATAGTTTAAATGAAAATGGAATTTTCAATCTGTTACCTGCAAGTGAACAAACATGAATTGTTTATTTATTATAAAACTTTATGTTTTTATTGTATCTTAATTAGAAATTTGAGAAAATGTCTGTTGTATGTATTTTCTATAAAATTTGAACTTGGAGAAAGGTAATAGATTGAGATCTCTATGTTGAGTTTTAATGAATAACATGTATACATGATTTGAAAATTGTTATCATGTTACAATGGTTTCTAAATAAACATTTAAATCAACTTGCTGTATACTGTGTTTCATTATCGTTTATTACCCATATTTTTATTCATAATCTTTTGCTTGCACTTTCAGGTGTAGCTAGAGTTTAAATAGCTTTATTAATTCTTTGAATTATTTTTGGCTATGTAAATCTAATCGTTATTGATAATTTTCATTTTTTAATTACCGGTTTTAATCGTTTGAATACGTTAGAGCGCTTTTTGAATTTACTTGCGAAATAAGTTGCAATTTAATGTCCATATTTACTAACAACTTTTCTGCTTTAGTGTACTTTAAAAAGGCTGCGGTTTACTTGGAACTACTATAGCTTGTAGATCACATAAAGTTTTTGAAGTCTTGGATTGTTTTCTTAGGTTAGATAACACATTTTGTTATAGTTTATCATAAAATTATTTGATAAAAGTAGTAAATTTATAGTTCATTAATTTCTATTTATTTTTAAATTAAGGCTAATGTTTCGTCGTTTTAATTTTTCAATTTTTAAACACGATTTTCAAACAAATAAAGGTAAGCATTCACATAGTAGAAAATACAAAAACTAATAAAATGAACAATAATCTTATAACATACATTTAAATGAGTAAATGCCTAATAAATTATAGAGTATTCTCTATTTTACAAGTAGTATTTTTCAATGAAACGTTATAGAATTCCGTATTTTTAAATAAAACTCCTAAGTACAATATGAGTTATTTCGTATAATTTAATACGTAGTTTAAACTCAACAAATCGCCCAACTCTCTTAAGCTGATAGTTGACTTATACTTAAGAAATCAGTGTTGGTCGAAATTGTTTTAGGATTTTGCACAGCCACTGAAAAATGGGATTTGTTGACAGCGGTATGTCTCGAACGTGTCGCGAAACTTGTTCCTGCAATGAATACGTTGGAAAAAGAATTCGCAAAACAATTAAGTACTATTGAATTTGAAAAGAGTTACAAATCAGATCATGAAATAAGACATGAAAAAGATCTGTTAGTTTCCTTACTAACATATAGGAAAGCACTTGAAATAAGTAATGTTTTAATTTTAGAAGAGAACAAAAATTACTGCAACAGGGAAAATTAGATGTCGATATAAAACTTCAAGAAACCACCCAAGATTTTGCAGATGCTTGTATGAATGATTTGAAGACTTTTCAAAAAGAACACATGAAAACTTGTAATTGTCTTATTTGAACACATATTTTATGTACCTAAATTTTTTTTATAAATTTTAGTGGACTACCCGAAAGAGAATAAGAATTTAAAATCTTTAAGCCGAAAATTGGATAAGCATTTAGTTTTATTAACAGAACTGAAGATTGGTAAAAAATCCCATTATTTACTACCACAAGGAAAACTGGCAGATGGAGAGACCTTAAGACAGGTATATATTTTTTGTTTTATAATGTAATTGATCTACCACGATCGTAATTTTTTAAATATAAATATTACTATATACATTTATGTGTTAGGAGTGTCAACGGACCTCGTCTCGACGTGGTAGAAATTTATTAGGCGCGCTTTAATATGGTAAACGGAATAAAAACATTAGAAATAGTAATTTTATATACTGGATTTTTGCTTGCATTAGTGCAAGTTTTGAATAACCGCAATAAAGTAGCGACAAAAGCTCTAGCCAGCTGAGCTTAAAATAAGCACACACACACACACGAGATCTGAACATAAAACGCTAGATGAGCACGTTTCGATTGAGTCAGATGCCGTAAAAACTTTTACGCACGAGTGAATTCCCCTCAGGCATAAGATATAAACAATTGCTTAGCTGATAAAGTTACATGCAGGAAAAGTTTGTTTGGAAAAATCAATATGATTAAAATATTCGAACGAAAATAATATAGAGATACCTAGAATAAATAGTTCAAATGAGCAGCGATGATGAATTACCTAGTTAGTAAAGGGATTGCGTAAATTGAATAAAGACTCTCTGAGATACGTAAATTATAGAAAAGAGTGTACAATATTTAAGTACCTAGGCTGATTAGAAAGCTGAATTATATATGTATTAGTATATTAAATTATTAATTACATTTAAAGAAAGTGTCAGAGTTTAACATTAAGTAAAAACTGCAAAACCAAATGAAATGTAGAAACGACAAATAATGCAATGCAATGGATCAATTAAGAAGAATCTGGACACGAATAATCTTATTAAGTTACTGAAGTTATTGGTATAAAAAATATATTGTTATGATCCTTTGGCATACTTTTCAGCGAACGGAAAAATTTTACTTTAGATAAACCGCCCTCTGTTCCCTGAATCCGCTATGGACTATTGGTTTTATCAATGAAGTATATCTTGTACAAGAAATAAAACTATAAATCTATATTCAATACTATCACAATTATTAGTGCATTTTTAGTCTTAACAAAATTCGATTATACTTTTTAGTGTGCTGAAAGGATACTAAACGCCAATGTAGGAAATTGTTTAAAAGCACAGATCTACGGTAATGCTCCTGCTGGATTTTATAAATATAGATATCCTAAAATTGCGCGCGAAAACGGTACAGTAGGTGCTAAGGTAAAATTTTCTTATTGTAAAATTTATTACATTTTTAAAACAATAACGTTAAACGTAAAAAATTTGATTAAAGAGTTTAAATTTGACATTTCGTTGTAGATTTTTATTTATTTTGCTCGTTATAATGATGGTAATATTAGTTCAAAAGGAATAAACTATAAATGGTTAGATAGAAAAGAATTGAGCAATGAATTACCAGATAAATATTGTAATTCTGTGGAGATGTTTTTAATGGATGAATCATGAAAATGTAATATTTCAAAAAATTGTTTTTGAGTATTTTAAAATATTGTTTTTGAATTTAAATAAATTTTTAGATAAGAATCACACTAAGTTTTTATTTTGAAAATCTTTGATTGTTTTTTTTTGCAATGAGTGCAGAATATAATTCTTTTAACTAAAATGCGTGGGAAGCATATTTAAAGGAAGCATCATAGTACATTTAAATAAATTTTTAGATAAGAATCACACCAAGTTTTTATTTTGAAAAGCTTTGATTGTTTTTTTTTTTTGAAATGAGTGCAGAATATAATACTTTTAACTACAATGCGTGGGAAGCATATAAAAATATTTCATTTGTTTCAACTCTCTTAGATTATGACGAACTAAATTTACTTATAGCTACTATAACTCATATCGATACCTTATAACGCTAATTTGAACTTAGAAGATTTCTAATAAATGTTTCGACTGCAATATTTTCCAAATAAGCTGAAAGTTTTAATTTCGTTTCACTTTTTGGCACTATTCGTAAAATCGATATTTATTACGATAACACATTTATAAGATCGAGAATTATTATTTCATGGTGTAAAATGCGCTATGTAATTTTATCTATGTCCAGCAGTCTTCTACATTTCCCTTGGCCGAAAAATTGCCAAAGAGTTTTTGTCCCATTTCCATCGTCCTATTATTATTCCGAAACAAGTTCTTCTACTAACTATGCATATGTCATACTATTTTTTCTAATAAAAATATGTGGATTAGGTATTCTCGTGGTCTATGAACTCAAATGAAGAAGATTTATGATAATGACTAAAGTGTAAAAATTGAATAGATGTTAGATCAAAACTTTTCCAATTTTTCATCAGCAATATTAATTTTTAGTTTATGTGTATTGACGCATAGCCCATTGGATATGAACCTTTACAAAATGCGAAAGTATGTGGATTCAAATTCTTGCATGCATTCTTTAATTATTTTCTATTAGTTGTAAACTGATAAGGAAATAGCTTTAAATGTTGAAATTCAAAATATGAAGCAAAACATTTGAAAAAACAAATTATAATAACTAAGACACAAATACGAGTCATATGACACCAATTTTAACCGCTTCTCATCAAATTTAAAACCTATTAAGTGCATTAAAATGCAAACTTTATGTCATATAATTTAATTTAAAAGTTTCATTCAATAAAATAATTAAAAAACATACAAAATGAGTATATATATATATCACAGATTATGAATTTTTAAGTTGTTCTAATTTTGTTATTATTTCAGATAACTTTGGTCTATCGCCCTTTTTAAATGACCAGCATGCTTTATAAAGTTCACAATAAACATCTTTAATTTCTGATTGTAGTTGATCTGAAGGTCTGATTCCAAATTTCACTACCTGCATCATATACACAATAAATATATTGAAAATATTTCCTCTCACAGATTCTTACTTTATATATGACTACATCTTTATTTTCCAAACTCTCATATGGTCTAACTCTATATCTTAATTGCCACAACAAAATTCCGTAAGAGTATACATCGCTAGCAATTGTTGGTAATTCCCCTTTTAAAACTTCAGGGTCGGTATAAATAACTGTACCCTATATAATTAATTGACCATAATTAGTTTTACAGAAAAATCGTAAGGTTAAAATAATTTCACCTCATGTATAAATGGTGTCGTAAGTTGAGCAATATCATCTATTTTTATGGAGTTTCCAAAATCGCATAGTTTACTAAATGCCCCAAACTCACGATGTATTAAAATGTTACTGGGTTTTACATCCAAATGTAGTATTCCATTTTTATGGCAATATTCTAAAGCTAATGATATCTCCAATGCTATTCTAGAACAGTAAATGTGTCAAAAATTGTCCACATAGGAACGGCCCTGCATAGATCCGCCTCTGCATGAGTTCCACTCATTTTTATTATAATATTCCATATTATAATAAAAATTTGTAAATCTTGGTTTAAACTATAGATATCTATGACCAAAATTCAAAAATAAAAATTCTTACCGAATAACTTTATGCCAATCAATACAAATAGATGTATTATCTAATATTTTTTGAAGATCCACATAATTATTGAGACATTCCATAATAATTATTGCATATGATTCATTTGTAGTAATGATATCACTGACCTATATTTGATACAAAAACCTTGAAGTAATTTAAATTAGAATTAGTGAGTTATAATTCACCTTAATTAAATTTGCGTGTTTCAAATTTAGAATATTTTTATCGCCTAAGTTTGATTTATTTTCTATTACTTTGATAGCAACATTTTCATCTAAAATAAAAATTCAGAACTGTTTCACTAATCACTATACCGAAATAGATTTATTTATAACCTTTATAAAATCCTTTTACAACAGTACCAAAAGTACCTTTTCCTAAAATGGTAAAATCTTTATTAAGCAAACCTGCTTTCAAAATATCAATCTTATTAGGCGTATTTAACAGTAATAAGGGACTTTTTGTGCCGCGCACATTGTATGGATCATCTTCTCCACATTTAACAAGATTAATTTTTATATTTGGACAATTCAAACTTTTATTTTTAAATGAGCTTTTAGTGTCTGATTTCGTTGGAGTTAGAAAACATAAGTTTTTTGCTACATTCTTTACAGGCCTAAAAAATAATGCATATATTAAAAAATATTTATAATTGTATTATTTCAATCTTGTATACCTTCTAGGTGATATTTCTGATTTTATTCCTTGTGAAATTGATGAAATAGGACTTGAAAGTTCTTTTAAAGTTCTAAGTGTAAACATTTTATTTGAGTTATACTTATTTATTATTTTAGAAATTATTTTTATAAAATGATATTGCATGGAAACTGTTTATTCTATAATTGATTTATAATGTGACAAATAAAAAAATTAGTTTTTTCTTAGCATAAGCAAAAGCAATTAGAGTTGTTTTTAATGTATTGAACTTTTGCTGCAGTTCACATTTCAATACAATATGTTTTTAATCAATTATTTATTATTATTGACAGTTTGATCCAGAGTGCGATTAAAATGAAAGTTTCTTTTTATATATTCTTATTTTATTTTTACTTAACACGATCGGTTTCACTTATTGTCTTATAAGCATGGTTAGAGTATCTTTTGTTGACTTTTGCAATGACTGAAAATACGAATAAAAGCTTTCGTTTTGACGTTCTGATTAAGTCTTGAAACTTCTACGTTTGCGAGGAATTAGGAATAGAGATTCAATTGGAATTTTAGATGTATATAAACCAAATCAGATTAATACTGGGTCTCCAGACGTCTTGTTTTTGTCCCGGCATACTCTTTTGGGACAGTTAATGTACCAGTTTTAAATCTCTTAAGTTGCACTAAAAGGTCTATGTTTAAATTAAGGAAAATTAAATCTTTAGATAAAAAATAAAAACAAATTTCTACTATTGTACAGTTATTCAGTTTTCATTTTCAATCATAATCCGAACTAAACTCGTTTTCACGAAGCAGTAGAGTAAAATACTTGCGTAACTGATACCTACAAAACATTTTCAACATATATTTTAATTTAATTGGCTCATCAGATGTTTTAGGCCTGTACGACATACTAGCTTTGCAGAACATTTAGGGTTTCTGTTTCTCTATAGAGACTCAACTCTATTGGTTGGTGAAAAATTGTTTTAGGTAAATTGAAGTTTACTCTTACTCAATGGGTGAAGTAAAAGAATTAATCCAACAAGTGGCAAACAAAGTTTCGATTTATAATGTCTCGATTACAAACTTTCGATAAATAAAACTTGTTTTTGATAAAATTTAGGGAGAGATCAGAACAAAAATATGTATTAAGACATTGGTCCGACATTGGAGAATAATTTTTTCTTTAAATTTAGTACCCGTGCCCAATGTTGAGAGTAATAAAAGGAGATTTAAACGTACAGGCACATATATACGACGGTTTGTCACTGAAAACTGTCCGTATAGGGGAGGTGTCCAGTGGATGGAGGTTTTCGTTAAGGGAGAATTTACTGCATTTGCCTCTATATGTCATCATTTTTGGTTGAACTAAAGAATTAATTCAACAAATGGCAAGCCTCTAACAGTTTTGATTTATAAATGGCCGTTCAAATTGTTTAAAATTATAAATAAGTTTTTTATTTGTAACTTTTTATAGCATTCGACATTTCTCCTAACAGAATCAAAATCATTTTTGAGGTTATTTTCCAACTCTAGAAAATCAAACGCAGGGAGTCTTATCATTCTCTCTAAAATCTGCTTAAAGCGAATAAATGTTTTTTTTTTTTTTGTTTTGCGTAGGAAGTGGAGAATCTTCATAGACAAAGGCTGCCCGGTGCAACCAATAGTGTGG
>WYDF02069753.1:0-11485 GCA_009867245.2 Adranes taylori
TCTGCGATTTTTATATAACTTTTATGATTCTTATATATATATATATATATATATATATATATATATTATTTTTATATCATATCGCTTAAAAATTATTTAATATTTACATTATAATTTGTATTTTTGTCATTGGCTAACTTTTTTCCATAATAACCATAACCTAGTATTTCGAAAGAAACGTCGCACGAAAGGTACCGTTCGTGAGCGACAACCGAAATTCTCCATATGGTCCATATTCGAAACTGTGGTGCCAATAAAAATTATTATTGTAATATTGATGTCAAGGCTTCGAAATGTCAACAAATTTCGCCGGTTCACATTTGTGCAACGTGCATTACAATTATCGGGACGCTCATCCGCGCGGAACCAAATAGAATGGTGACATATTTTTTTACGAAATTCACTGTATTTTCCATATTGAATTAACATATATTAAAGAAGAATTCCTAATTGACAAACTTCATTATTTACACTTGGTAACATTTAGAGTGACGGCTCTATATTTCTGAAATGAAGAAATAAACCCACTAAATATTTTTCAAAACTAATTCTGTTAGGATGTAATTTTTATATTTCTTTAAATTAAAACTTATAATTCAATTTACATTTCTAGGATAATTTAATGTTAATATGAAATTTGTAGGCACGCACCGTATGGGTATCATGCGAAGGCGAGAATCCAGCCGATATAGAAAATATCGGCCCCGTACAATATTTCCCACAGCAAGGATTTGCGGGACAATATTTCCCTTACGTTAACGTTCCAGGATATTTAAGTCCTGTTGTCGCAGTGTATTTTGAAAAGCCAAGACGTAAGTTTTATATGAAAAAATTACTAAAAGAGAATAATTGTGATGCAAATTTCTAATGTTGAATTAATGATTTCAAATAATGACACAATTTAACGATAGGAAAAATATTTGAAATTTCTGGCAACACTGTAAATCAACTTTATAACTATTATTACTAGAGATGGCAGGAAAGAATCGGGAGAATACGAATAAAAGAAAAACCAGTTTAATACAAATTCATAACTTTATTCCATTTCAGATTAGTTATTAACGTGAAAAAAAAACAAGATGTAATAACTAAATGATATAAATGGAAATATTCTTTTAAAAAACAAAGAATTTGAAAAAAAAAGAAATCGTTGAAAATTATTAAAATTTATCTTTAATAATTCTCCATACGTCATACGAGGGATGATCAGATAATATGCGGAATTCTTTAAATTTCGCGGGTCGCAGAAGTCCAAGTGTCAAATTCGTGTTGTTTTGTTGGTAGATATGTCCCCAAACAAATGTTGAGAACTGCAGCCATATTAGATATTTAGTTTAGTGGTATGTAGCTGTCAATAAGGTTACTTGTGTTTTGGTATCACGACGATTTTTTACTTGTGAAATAAACGGAACAAACAATTTGCATTAAGTTTTGAATAAAACTAAAAGTGCAGCACAGTACTGGACATGTTAAATGTTACTTTTGTAATTCTTCTATAAATAAAGCAAGTGATTATAATTTTTTTCCAAGGGGGGCGTGAAGATATTGAAGATGACGAGTGTCTTGGGCGTTCTATCACATCAAAAAGTGATGATCACATCGAAAAGGCGAAAAAATAGTTACTGACAACCGCAGAATCACTATCCGAGAAATTGCTGAAAATATTTGCATTTCATTTCGAGCAATTTCGATCAAAACAGTGTCGATTTGACGCTCCTCTGGAGCAGTTTAATGAACGACAATCCAGAATTGTTCAAATAAATCATAACTGGTGACGAAACATGGGTGTATATATATATATATATATATATGATCGTTGAAACTAATCGTGCCAATGGAAGCTTCCTGAAGAGCTAAGACCTCAGAAAGCTTGCCAACTTCGCTCGAATGTGAAGGTTCTAATCAAGGTTTTCTTCGATATCAATGGCATAGTGTACCATGAGTTCTTGCCACCAGGTCGCACGGTCAATAAAGAATACTACCTAGAAATACTACCTTACGCCGTTTACGTGAAGCAATTGGAAGAAAACGTCCGATATTCACGAGATCAAAACACAATCAATAAAGCAATTAAACGCCATCTCGAAAATTGCTTTTCAGACTTGCTTCGAAGAGTTGAAAAAACGCTGGAAGAAGTGTATTATGTCTAATAGGGATTACTTTGAAAGGGATAGTATGAACTGTGACAGACTCCCACTCGCCACGCTGCTAATGGGGAGTCCTAGCGATAGTCACTAGTCACAAATGGCGTAAACAAATATCTTAATGCTTCAAAACTTTCTATACTCCGTAAACGTAATCCTTGGGCGCCAGGTTAGTTTAACGTGAGACCGCACGCTGGAACTGATTTTGTTGCCCCTCCGGTCCTCAGTGGCGTACTGAGGACACGAGCAGCCTCTAGTCTTATGAGTTGCACAGGTATTCAATATCCTGCGGGCAGCTGAAATAAACTTTCTACTACTTAGTAACACAGAATTAATGATTCAACAAAACAGTATATTTGTCTTTAAAATACAGACAACGAAAGAAATACAAAATTAAATATCAAATAATTAAAATAAGAAAATAGTAGCGCAGTAATGGCGATTAGCTAATAATGAATAAAAATAATAATGTAGTCATTGGATACAAGCGGTGCATATAAAGCGTGCGGTGATATGAAAATAAAACAACAATTATGCGGGAAGCATGTAAAAGTTCAGTCAATACCACGGCGAACCCTGGCATTAAGTTCGCATAGTGACTGTAACCACCAGGACGTTCACTAGCTAGTAACAAACACTCCGGCGGTATAAAATATATGACAACGCTCACCAAATGCTTACTCTAACCGGCGATCGTTGCTTTGTGGCGCTGTTTCCTCGCCCTGGTTGGCTGGTTGAAGCTGCTGTTGCCTGCTGGATCATCGAGGTGGTGGCATGAACTAAAATATTCTATACATAACGACTGTATTTATAGGCGTAAGGCGCCACATAGGTTTTGCTGTTATACGGCCTCTATGTAGCACTCGCTCATTCATTATTCCGTGCTATGGTCTACGCTTATTTCAGTGAAGCCACAGGACTTTCCACACAACAACGGGCCAATACGTATATATCAATCAATATTATTTACGTTCCCTGTTCTTATCTAGTAACGGTACGGGCGCTTCTCTTATAACACGGAAAATGCGTGCTTATTATTGCATAGTTAATATGTACTGAGCGGTGAACAATAACTATACTCATGTCTGTCCGATTATTACTGTGCCTTTATTTAATGCGTAATACATGTATTTTAATTATGGTTACACTTTGACTTATAAATTGGGTTTCGTTCTAGTAGCGCGTACTATTACAATTTATTTATTCAGAGTAATTAAATTATTTAGAGTAACGTGCTACGTTAGAGAACATTGAGGAATATTCCGCGTATTATTTGATCATACCTCGTGTATTATGTTTTAACTACATATATAACGTTACAATACAAGTTTCTGCACACTTGTTGTGAACATAAATAGTTTGTAGGCAAAAATCGTAAAATTCTACCAAAATTCCAGAAATCCCTATAATTTCCTACTACTTCTTATCATTCAAATTGTATTGCGATAACAATGAAATTGTATTGCAATAAAGTTATATTAATAAATATATAATGGAAATCTGCTTTTATTTATAATTATAGAAATAGAAATTTTAATACCCTTACTTTAATTGTATATTTTATGAAATTGTAGGTGGCGTGCTGATCAATATAGAGTGCAAAGCATGGGCGAGAAATATTATCCACGACAGAGCAGATAAAAGGGGCTCTGTACATTTCGAATTAATGGTGGATTAAATCCAGCCCCACACATCATCTTTTCTTTCTCCCTATTAGACCGTCTTAGGTTTTAAGAACTGCCATTTTATTTATTAGTTTAGACGATTATGCAAAATAAGGGATAAGTTGAGGATCGTACTTAACATCTATAAATTATTTATTTATTCTATTAAACGATAGTTATACTTATATTTGAGGATACACATAATAATTTTATATTAAAATTATTAATTTAATATATAAATTAGTAATATATAATTCAATAAATAAAATTTTATTTTTAATCTATTCAAATTTATTTAATGATGATAATACATCAAGTACGGTCCTGAACTGTAGTAAATATGAGTACAATCAAATTTGCGTGCCAAAGTTTGAGCTCCAAACCTTTTCAATTCCACATATTTTTAGTACTAACGTTGCCCATCGTATTTCACGAGGAATGGATAAAATATAGTAACACAAAAACAACTTCATTGGTAATTAATTTATAAAATAAATATATTCAAGTAAAATATAAAAGAAATACTACGAATTACATTTGATTCTAAAATCTATATTATTTGCGAAGTTAATATCTCTAAAACATAATAACCTATCTCTATTAGAGATCTTCAAAACAATTAAGTAACAATTTTAATTCCTCTGGCAAATAATCATCTAGTTTTTTTACAGATCCCTCCACGACAATAACAATATATTAAGCAACCAATGAGTTACGAAACCAATGTCCACGCCATTTCTTTAAATTTATAGTCTTTGGCATTGGAATTATGGGATCTCCTCCAATACTTTTATATATATATATATATATATATATATATATTAGAGTTATTAAAACCATAATGAATTGTGATGCTAAACCTAAGAATTGGCAAGTAAGATGGATAAGGCTATAATCCTAGACATCTTGAAAAAATAAATTGGCTTATATTTAACTCGATCATGGATGTAATACTATGTAATTTTAGTTCCCCAGAATCCCCCCTACTGTGTATGCCCCTTCTCTAAGCTTTGTAAATAAATGGATATAATGTACGTTTAAGAATTATATCTAAATTGCAATACGTTTTATATATTTTACTTTAATAAATTTATGTTATAAATGCTTACTATTTTGGTTACATGCATTCTTAGTGCAATATTGATAGGCATTGACCTAAAAGGCTAAAAACGTTTGCCACTCAAAAGGTATGGAACTCAAAGGTCCGGCTCTCAAATGGCGACACTCAAATGTCCCTTTTCGAAGGTTGAGAAGAAATACTAAAAGCGAATATATTTATTTGTAAACATTATTACGCAAATAAATATAGTACATATTAAACTACAATAAAAAAATTAATTGGTTAGTTCAGGAGGAAATAAAACTGGCTTTAGCGTCTAATAATATTAATACTAATAATTATACTTGAAAATTAGTATTAGTCCAAGTAAATAAAAATAATAGTTTTTAATGTACGTTTCTCGTTTTCGTAGCAAGCAGACAATTTGAATTCATTGCTATAAAAAAAAAGTAGCACAGAACAAATCACAATAGAAATTCCTTGCGATTATGCATTTATAATTTCGTTAATTAAGTCATATTTAGATCAAGCGCGCATACCTATCTAAACTACAATATTTAATCGGAAAATGCCTAATTCTTTTAAACTGTGTAACAAAACAATGTTGTCAGGACTAGGATTCCGCTAAATTAAATGTTTAAGTCGCTCTAATTATGTAATAAATGATAATTTTTAAGAACTTACATATGTATAGTAAATAAACAAAAGCTGATATATTGGTATGAATTGATGCAAAAAGTACATAATTGCATTGAATTTGATTAGTGTAGCTAAAAAGAAACTATCTTTGTTGCATTTACACGTAGTTGAAAGTATTTAAATTATTACAGCATCGTTCCTTTAAGCTAAGATATAATGTGTCACCATCTGTTGTACAATAGACGTTATTCATAAATGCGACGTTGGCACGTTTAAGATTTTTACAGCATATAGGTTTTTAAGCTATGTATCCGTTTTATTTATGCCTTAATTTCGTATTTAGTTCATTTTATTGACACGCTGACTTTTTTTATTTGTATATTTTATATCTGATGCGTTGTCACCGCTGAATAAAGAATGCCATAATTAAGTAACAATTTGTTATGTAAAATAGACCAATGATATAAATAAACATAAACAAATTTCACATATTCATATAAATACAGAAATATATGGGTTGATATTCATATTATGCTAATTATGTTTTTTTTTAAATATTTTTACTTAAAATGAATGGACTTAATGTTGTGAAGAAATAATTTGTTATAATATTTTGCATGGAAAATAATATGAAACATCCTGTATATAAAACTAAAACTATATATAAATGTTATAGAATGATTGTGTTAAAACTAAATTAATTATAACTATACTATAAAATAGTATAAAGAAAACTATTATTAGGTTATGTATATATGCAAACCAAAGCAAAAGTAATGGATAAATATGTTTCGAAATGTTAAAATTCTACTACAAGATAATCTTGTATATTATTATTACCTTCTTGCATTTTAGATATTTGCAAATGTTATTGTATATTTTGTTTTCTAGTACTTAAGCAGTATTCAGTTATTATGTTGTATTAATAAATAAAAACAATGAAAAACCTTGTTTGATTTTTTTACTTTGCTTATGTAAAATAGCTCAACAGTGAACTTTGAATATTCTGAAGATCGCATATACTGTCTAGTTCTAGTATATTCGATATTCGTATTATATTTTATTAGAATTATATTAGAATTGATATTCGTATAGAATTATATTTTCAACACCTTTAAATCCTTTTATTCACAATTCACAATACATACAGCCCATTCATTATAGATACACCCATATGGTCCCTACATTTTCCCTCTTTAACAAGTTGAAGAAAAGAATTGAAATCGGATTAAAATCGAAACAGGTATACTATTTCTTTCGGGTCCTCTGACATTACCTTAAGCCAAATTTATTTGTCGGCAATAGGTGCATGAAAGCGAACTGGACTAGAGAGTTAACATGCAGAAAGCACGGAGGAAGATCTGTAATTGATTATCACGATATGTTTCTAATTAAGAATATATGGATGGTGTTACTTTTAAGAAATATAACTATTTGTTAAGTGAGTTATAATTATTTTGAAAACTGCATATTGACGTTTAGGAAGTTCAAATTGGCTTCAAAAATGGAAAGTGATGCGCATTTTTGACAAAGCAGTAAAAACATTTTATTTATACATATAGCAAGAAACATTATAATAAACAGCAAAAAGAAAATAATTTTATAGAAATAAAAACAACAAAAACTCATCTCTTGGGAGAATGAAATCCATAAAACCACATTAAAATTTACCCATATACAAATCTACGAAACCACACCAAAGCATCAATTAAAGAACAAGAATTCTATAAAATAAATCAAACTTTATTCTCGCTGATCCTCCTTTTTTCTATTTAAGGGCACGGAATTCGCATATACCCTATGTCCCTGACTCTTTTTACAATCCTTTCCTCTCTATCTCCCCAACAATTTTTCTTAACACTTTTAGATCATCCTTTTCTGCTCCTACACAAATTTTCCATTTTTTTCTCATCTCTATTTCCCATTCAACCCCTTTACATTCCTTTACACAATGATCCGACCATTCCTCTTTATTCCAACATATTCTACACATTTTGTCCTCTTTCATCCAAAACTTATTACCTCTCTCCTCACTACCACATCTAAACCTCGCAATCATCCTTTTTTCATTCATAGTAATATCCGCTTCCAGCTAACCATGGCATGCGTCCCTCGTTTTTATATCCATATACTTTCTATTATACCTTATTGCTCTTAATATTGCTCCTTTCTTGCATTTTCATATCCATCAATCTTTGCACCATTTCATTCACATTCATCCGCCCATTTCCCAACCGTGCGTACCACGTATTCAACGGCCAGCCCCCTCTTTCCAGAACTGTCCGTTTATTCCTAATCCAATTCATTCTTCTTCCGCTTTCAGTGTCTCCATATATACATTCTGAACCATTTGCTCGTCATTAGCAATCATCACCTTCCTTTCGTCCCTTGCCAGTTTCTTAAAGCCTTGCACTCAACATTTATATTTGTTCATTTCTTGCAACACAATTTCGTATGGAGTCGATTTTTCTACGCCAATTATCCTTTTCAAATATGCTATTTGCACTCTCTCAATCTCCTCCCTAGGTTTCACTGCCCACACTTCCGCCTCATACATCATTAGACTCCTCACGCATACATCTAATATATTCATCCTCATTCTTACAGAATCACCGAATTTTACTTCCCCTTCATATCTCATTCTACATGCTACTACCTTTGCTTTTCTTGTCAGCATCCTAACATGCTCCATACACGACCCATTAAACGACATCATAAAACCCAAACACTTGTATGTTTTTACACATTCAATCAACTCTCCATCTAATACGAATTCATCGTTCTTGATATCCCTCCCTCCATTCTTACATACCAATACTTTCGTTTTATTTACATTCACATCCAGTTCCCTTTTCTTCATATATCTATTCAACCTTTCTATCATCTCTCTCATTTCTCCTCTATCATTTGTGGTATAGGTGGTAGCCTTCACCAGTGCCCTCTGCTTTGACGTCGCATAATTGCAACTGTTTGTGGGACAAACGCTCTGTGAAGGACATCATCTTTGACTACTCAAGCCAACTTGAAAATCTTTTTTAAATTTTAATCCGTACAATTGTATGCATATTATTAAACAGATCTTCTGAAATTTTGAATGTAGTTATACTAGTTAATAATCAACAATCTAATACGGGGTGCCATATCATCCAAACTATTAGGAATTATGCAAACGTTCTACAATATTTATACTGAACTATAATTGTCTATATAGGTGAACTTTAATTGTCTGAGTCCCTAATTGCATAATTCCTAATAGTTTGGATAAGATGTCACCCCATATTAGATTCGCCTCTTCGTTGATTATTAATTAGTACAACTGCATTCAAATTTTCAAGATCTATTTAATAATAAAGGTATGCAATTGTAGGTATTAAAATTCAAATAAAGATTCTCAAGTTTGCTTGAAGTAGGTGTACTTCGCAGAGCGTTTGTCTCACAAACAAATGCAATGATGCAACGTAAAAGGAGAGGGTTCTAATTAAGGCTACCCAGAAATGCGCATCTACCCTTAGCTTCCATTTTTTAAGCTAATTAGGACATCCTATAATGTAATTTTGGAAATAATTAATTCACTTAACAAATAGGTAATACCATCAATAAAGTAATACCATCCATATATTCATAATTAAAGTCTACGTATTTAGCGCATACGCTAATACTAGAGATGATCTATGTGTGATAATTGGAAAATATACGTGAACGTTGTCTAAATCCCTAATTGTATAATTCCTAATAGTTTGGATAATATGCCACTCCATATTAGATTGTCTCTTAGTTAATTATTAATTAGTATAACTGCATTCAAAGTTTCATATGATCTATTTAATAATTTAGGCATACGATTCTACGTATTAAAATTCAAATAATGATTTTCAAGTTGGCTTGAGTAGCCGAAGTTGTGTACTTCGCAGAGCGTTTGTCTCACAAACAAATGCAATGATGAGACGTAAAAGCAGAGGGTAATGAGGAAGGCTACCACCTATGCCAGAAATGAGCATCTGTCTTTACCTTCCATTTTTAAGGCAATTTGAACTTCCTAAACGTCAATATGCAGTTTTCGAAATAATTAACTCACGTGATATATTTCTAGTTTTATTCCAACACCAGAATACGAAACTCCCACAAAATATACAAGCTGTGTAATGTTGGATTATTTGTTTTCAATCTTTAAAATTTTTCCCAATTATAGGCGGACAGGAAATAAACGAGCTGGTAAATTCAGTTAATATGTGACTAGAAAATTTATATTCATTGATAAATTTATAGAAAATAATTTAAATAAAAAAGAATAAACAAAACTGGAGCTACAGTCATAGTTACTTAATAAACGTGTATACCAAAAATAGGTCAGTCTGTTTCAAACATTATTTTAATGAATCCTGTTTTTCATATACCTACCTTGATGTACTATGTAGTATTAAAATAAGCAGCAACTAGGAAAAATAATTTATAAAATAAGAAAAACGATGTAAACTACGACTTACCTTGTAATAGCTATTATGAAAAGTTTGATAAACATCTACAAAGCAAATAATTTGCCTGTTCTTTTGTAAGTTTTTGAGAAAAATGTTGATGTGGCAGCTAAAAGTGTAGCATTCAGAATTTTTAGTCAGTCATATTTTCCAGTTGAGGTGTATAACTTTATGTAAATTAATGACAGGCGCTGATGTTTACAGTTTAATTAGTAAACACTTTTATTTAAATGTTTATATAAAGATCTCAGCCCAGCCAAGTCCGTAATTCAAAAAAATAGTTTCAAATTCATGCAAAGTAATTATTGATTATTATTATTTAATTGACATTAGTGATTATTAAAAAAAAGTATTGCTGTAAAAGAATTAAATAGTTAACACCCTTTTATCATTTTACCTTGTAGGCTATGGCCGATTCTGCTGGCGCCGCCTGGACGGACTTCTCCTTATCTCTTTCTAATCTTCTTCTTCACACAGTCATTTGTGAAGATGCTATGTTAGTCATGCATGTTTTTTGTCTAACTGTTTTCATGTAATTTTTTCATGATTCGTATATTTTCGTATATTATCGCCGTAAATGCAAATAATCATTATAACACTGCTCGGCACCAATTTGTAGCTTTTATTTTCTCAAGCTAACCTCGTTCTAATCTTACTCTAATCTTCGGTCTGATCTTCTTCTTCTTCGCGCAGTCATTTGTGGAGATGGTATGTTAGTGATGCATATTTTTTGTCCAATTGTTTTTCGTGTACTTTTTTTAATGATTCGTATATTATCGCCGTAAATGTTCATAATCATTATAACACTGCTCGATACCAAATTGTAGCTTTTATTTTCTCATGGTAACCTCGTTCTAAACTTATTCTAATCATCTTCGATCGGATCTGCTTCTTCGCGCAGTCATTTGTGGAGATGCTATGTTAGTGATGCGATGCACGTTTTTTGTCTAATTGTTTTTGTGTACTTTTTTTCATGATTCGTATATTTTCGGCGTAAATGTAAATAATCATTATAACACTGCTCGACACCAATTTGTAGCTTTTATTTTCTCATGCTAACCTCGTTCTAATCTTATTGTAATCTTCTTCGATCTGATCTTCATCTTCTTCGCGCAGTCATTTGTGGAGATGCTATGCTAATGACGCGATATATGACACTATGCTAATGACTTGATGTATGTTTTTTTTCTAATTGATTTCGTGTACTTTTTTCAATGTTCGTATATTTTCATATATTGTCACCGTAAATGTAAATAATCATTTTAATACTGCTCAATACCAATTGCAGCTCGTTCTAATCTTCTTCGACCTGATCTTCTTCTTCTTCGCGCAGTAATTTGTGGATGTACTATGCTAATGACGCGCTATATGACATTATGCTAATGACTTATATGATAGAATCTAATAAATTCTTGATGTATGTTTTTTGTCTAATTGATTTCGTGTACTTTTTTCAATGTTCGTATATTTTCATATATTGTCACCGTAAATGTAAATAATCATTTT
>WYDF02069764.1:0-11485 GCA_009867245.2 Adranes taylori
AAAATATTTACTAAAAAACAAAATTATATCTAAATCGCAACATGGATTCCTCCAGATCAAAAGCAGTCTTGTACGAACTCCTAGACTGCTTTTGTCTTACAGCAGTCTACAGTCTTGTACGAACTCCTAACCGAGTTATACACCCTACTGGATAATAGATCAAGTGCAATAGGATGCTTTTACGATATTACGAAGGCCTTTGATTGCGTACAGCAGAACGTGAACCCACGCTAGCAAGCATTGGCATACGTGGATTACCCAAACAATGGATAATGTCATTCATATCAGATAGAAGCCAGAAGGTATGCATCAACCACGCACATATTTCAGGCGAAATTTAAAGTAGCAGTCACACATAAATGTAGTAACACAAAAGCTAAGCAAAGCCTGCTTCATGCTAAAATGCTTACAACCAGTGCTGGACTTGAAAATGTTGATAATAGTTTACAATGCGTGATTTCAGATGGTCATGAATTATTGCATAATGTACTGGGGAATATCACCTTTGAGCCATCAGTTGCTATAAATTCAAAAGAGAGCTATTGGCGTCATGACCTGAACATAGAGCACACTGGCCGCAACCTTTTTCGCAGACTGAACATTCTGACCATCTGCGGACTTTTAGTGGACAACCTTGCAATCTACTGGTTTGACAACAAGGAAGACTTTATCGAAAATAGACACATGAATGCATACGTCATTAGGCAAATGTCCATACCTATGCATAGAACTACAGCGTTTCAACATAATCCTCACTTTCTCGCGATAAAAATGTTTAAGAACATCCCAGAGAATATTAGGCTTGAAGAGAATAGAACGAAGTTCAAACAGTGGCTGATAGATAAGTGCCCTTACAACGCATCGAAGATGTACATGAAGAATAAATAGTACATAAAAGTTTTATATCATAGTCAGCTACTTACATTGATATAGTTGTGTTGGACACCGTTTATTTTTAATTGTACTTTTAATTATGCTCGCTAATTTAATATTTAAATTTTAATTATCTCATTCTTCACTATTCCGCTTTCTATATGTAAACGTAATTTATATATGAGATTATAATGGAAATAAATTATTATTCTATGGAGATTTAGCAACAAAGGTATGCACTTATGTATCAAGTTTAATTAAAATTGCTTCTGTATGGCAAGAGTTCTATAATTTGCATTTAGTACAGGCACAGACATAAAAGCAAGCATACACACATAAAGACAGACAGACTTTGTTAAGACAGAAGACAGAAGTCATTTTTTTCAGAGAGCCCCAAAATGTGTTACTAGATAAAATTTTCATATCGAAGATGGAAATTTTTATACATATATCCTTCATATATCTATCATGTACATATATTCGTATCGAAAGATTAAAATTTGGGTTTGTCTGGTATATTAATCTATTAAGATATCGTAAACTTTAAATAATAAATTATTTTTAGGTTGTACGCAATAAGGACGAAAGCGCTCGTATACGTTGTCGCGTAGGAAAACGTCAAGCTACCGCTTGGATGTTAAATCATGTTGGATTAGTAAAGGAACTTATCGAAATTCGAAAACAACAACATGTTAGCACTCAACAACATACTCAAAGATATGTTCATCAGGTATAGTTATTGAATTTATATTCTATGAATGTATGTTACATATTATATTTCAAATTGTAAGTGCAGTTTCAACTCCTCTGGTTCATCGTCAGGTCGACGAAAAATCATTGCCAGTGTATAATTGGTAGGAGGAGGGTGGTAATCGTAGGACCATCATTATTCTTCCATAATTTTCCGATGTTTTCATCATTATTATGGTTAAAATATCGTAGAGTTCATCACTTGGAACTGCTACAAGATAATATACAATATGGCCTGCAGTATAATGCATAATATTTTTACTTGAGTTTTTAATTATTTCTTTAAATAATTAACATAATGCCTAGTGTAGACTTGTGAACCAAGCCGTATACGTATGGCTCGTGAATTTATAAAAGACAAGTGTATACGGTGTTGCGAGTCCCGAACGACTGAAAGCGTAACCGCTTGTTGTGATCCATTGAATGTCGGTTTTTACGACGAACACAACGGGATCAACAACACAAAGATCGTAACTCTGTATGATATTTCAACGACATGTATACATCCAATATACTTTAATTTTATTTAGATCTCATATTCGCAGTCATATTTATAAACATTACTTGTTATTATTTTGGTAAATATTTATAATTTAAAAACGGAATTTTTGTTATTTTATATTATGTTGTATGTCTACAATTTTCTAATAAGTATTTAAAAATGAATAATTGTGGACCAGTGTACGGAAGACTAGATCTTAGAACTCATCGATGTATACAAACAAAAACATTAGTATGGAATCCAAAACACGTAAATCGGTAGAAAAAAATAATGAAAGAAGACTCTTGGACGGAAATTGAGCTGGCTTGGGAAAACCCGCAGAAAAGTACAAATATAAATTAATTCATTTGTTGCCTTTCTACCGCAGAGATAAAGCAAGAGAGAAAAATTTGAGGTCCTATTTTTTCAATAGATTCTTGAAATCAGTTGCTTCTTGTGAAATTTTTGTACTGGCTACTTAAATAGTGTGATTTTAGATCAAATACCAATTCTATGCCAATCGTTTTTTGTACAGGTCAGTCTAACACCTACGCCGCTATCTTCTCTTTTTTTATTAAACTATCCATAATTATAAAAGCGCTGCTCATCACAAACATATCTATATTCTCTTGATGATACAAACAACTAAATTACAACTGAAAAGGATTCTACCGCTAAATAAGCACTTGCTAAAATGTTCAAGATTAAATCTATACTTTTTTCGTGAAAACATTCGCCAACCATACAACTAATTGTATACTACCGCTCGTCCGTATAGGTTCAGCTCTTCCTTGGCTCGTATTAAGTTCGTTCAAAAAACATTTCATAAGAACGCTATACAAGCGGCTTGTGTACGGATCGGCTCGAGATAGGTTCGTAAGTCTATGTGCAGCAAACATTAGCGCTACATTTTGAAAATATACTTATAGTTTTTAACTAAATGACTATGAAATTATTTCTGCAATGTAGGAATGGCTACAAACCGAATCGGAACTTACTCGAGAACGTGGTCTGTGGGGACCTCCTTTGCCATGTCGATTGGATAAATGGATGTTGGACTTAACCGAAGGACCACATCGAATGCGCAAGAAAATGATCAAGAATGACATTTTTTATTTACATTATCCATACCGATCCGATCAGGATAAAGTCATTGTGAAATCAAAATATGCCATTAGTTATGACAGTAAGATTTACTATGCTGCTTTACAGAAAAGGAATCATCGTAATGTTAGCGAATTAACTGAACAGGTATATAAAATAAAAGTAATTTTTTTGGTTTTAGATCACCTAAACGATTGAAAACAAATCATAGGTGTAGTGAGACGTTATTATAAAGAGTTAATTACATTTGTTCATATATTTTAATAAATTTAAGTTTATAATTCTGAAGTTCATCGCTGAATCATTTACTTTAATTTCATAGGTGGCAAATTTATTTGACAATTAGAAATAATAAAATATCCATACTTTTAAACAGACACAGAAGTCACGGCAATGATAAATACTGATTTAAAGAAAATTTGTTATTAAAAAGGAAAATTCGCTTGTAAAAAGAAAAAGAATTAAGAATTAAATAAATAGTGCTTATACATAAAATAAGCGTACATCAATGTAAACGCTTGAAGCAGCCCATAGAATGTCATGGCTCACATATTCAGAGCCAAAAACAATGCCAATGAAAACACCATAATATCTGTATAAGAAAATATCTTCAAAGAAAATCTTTTCGCTGAAATATGGATGAAAGTACAGAAGTGAGTGGACTAGATATCCAATAATATAAATATATCAGGTTCTTGGTCGTGGGAAACAAGAGATGAAAAAGTCAATTTTTCTGAGAGTAACAATTTAGAAACAACGGATTAGAAAAGATGTCACTTCACTTTCAGCTAGTAAGTGATTTTCTATTTCACCTTCCAAACTTGCACCCAGCAGCATTTTTATAAATGGTGTTTATGCTCCTTCCTGTTCCAAAGTAGATCCACTAATAGTTGCTATATTGTAATATGTGTCTACAGTTTTTCCGTAAGTTTCTGAATAATTTTACTCGTATTGTTAGAGGAAATGGTACAATACTTATGGAAATGGTTAGGGGAAATGTACAGATAATTGAGGACATTGGCATAAATCTCAAATAAAATATTTCGCAAGAAGCGGATTTTTAATGCTTAAGACAATTCTCGATTCTGACGGCAGATTCTACAACAATACTCAAATTGACGACTTTTACAAGAGTAGATGTATTGTATAGCAATGTACTGAAGTAGGAGGCGCTCATCTATCAGATAATGGATTAATTAAAGTTTTCAAGAAGGGCAGGAAAAAAATATGTATCCGATGTATATTAAAAATATACCAAATCTCAATGGGTTATTTTATGTAAGTTGGATGTAAATAAAATCTTACATTCTTTTACACACAACAGGCACTCTTCAGTCTTGTAGTTTACAGTTCAAATGAACTGTAAATGTACACAATGTACCACAGTTCAAAGGAATTGTGACCAAAAAATACATTCAAAGAAGGCTCAATTAAACCATAAATGATCAGAGCAAGACACGTACAAATTAGAAGCAAAATACTCAATTTTTAGAGTATTGATGGAAGTCAGCGCCACAAGAGATAATGTCGAAGAAATTCCAAGAGAGAAATATCTGAAGAGAAAAACATGAAGAAATTGTGATAGGCGTTTAAAGTATTGAAAATGGCGATAATTGTTTTTTTCTAGAAGCACAGAAAAAATTATAAATATATTATGTTCCAGTATAGTCTACGCGGGAAAGTTTGATAGAAAATGCTTGTTCAATTACCTTACACAAGGTTATACTACCTTACACTAGGGAAGAACCTCGGATATTATTAACAAATCAAAAAATATGTAAGGACTGGGATACGATGGGATACATTCCACGATATGAAGATAGTTAAAACAACAATTCTAGATCCGGTGGTTCATTTTATTGATCACATTTTCAGAAAAGAAATTTTCCCAGATCATATGAAAGTAAGAGCAGCTGTAACCTTTTTTGAAGGCAAAAATGAACGGCTTTGCAGGATATTGGAGCCGTAGTAATGAAAAATTAAATTATTTGCACAGAGATTCATAAGGTACGAACATAAAGTTCGTACGAAGTCTATAACAAAATCTATAATGCATTGTTAGATTGTTCACCCATAAACGGTACATAATTACAATATACTGTGATCTATCAAGCGTCAACTTTAAAACTCAAACATCAAGAGCGTTTTATTGCATACCTCATTACTGATTATTAAGCAGCTTTTACAAAACTTGGCTATAGAGGATCATATAGATGATAAAATCATGATCTATTAGAATTCGTCCTTTCAGGCTGAAAGTAAGCAATCAGAATAAGATTACATGTGTCCATCACAAATCGCAGAGATCAATATTGAAGTTACTCATTGCCAGTACCAACATGATTTTTGTCAATTTTGCTCTTCTCCGAACACTTTGAAGCCTTTCTACTCATATAATAGGATGTTTGTCAACGCTCTATGCAAATGATGCATTTATAATCGCAAGATATGCTGACGATTAGTGCTCTGATCAAACGTGCAATACAATATCGAAAAAACTGGCGTAGCACAATTGACACGCCCAACAATAGAAACAGAACATCTCAATATAATTCAGAATGGACCGCTAAATATGGGAGGAGGAATCAACATTCTTTTCGAACAAAATTGTAGGGTTCCGAAACTATAAAAATTAAAACGTTTAAGATCTGCTAAGTAGGGTGTTCTTGAGCCTACAAATGAGTCTACAACCTACCTAAATTCAGTCTACAACCCACAAATGTTGTTCTTGAGCCATGATTGCGATGAATTAAGTAATATGCATTAGTATATCACATTTTGAGATACAAATTGTTTGTGTATCTTATATGTTACCATGTAATATATTTATTATTGTTTTTTGGAATTGACAATGTATATACAGAGTTTCCTATTTCATAAAGCTTGTACAATAAATCTTATTTCATCTTATCTATTGAAAAAAAAATGGTATACGATATATAGCTACTTATATTATTTTAATAGGAAAAAATAGAATTAAGTAACATACCATACGCGAACGGTGAACTGGACAATTCGTTGGCTTTACATAGTCTGACACAAAGTCTTTCACGCATAAAATCGGATCAATTGGAAGATCAAGCAGACGAACATGAACAGGAAATGGAAGAGGAAGTCACTCAAGCGCCACCCGATAATCAGACCTTGTTGCGTTTATTGGACGAGAATGAAAAAATTAACTATATGTTTCGATGCTCACGCATTCAAGGCTTAGATACAACCGAAGGATTATTGCTCTTCGGGCAAGAGCATTGCTATGTTGTAGATGGATTTACACTGTTGAAAAATAGGGAAATAAGAGACATCGAAGGTAAAGCTACTCACCATTGGTTATAAAATATTTGAACAATTATTTTATTTATATTTTCGTTTTACTAGGAATATTACCCGTTGGATACGAACCGATCTTTCCCAATCCAGGAGCTCCACGTTCATCGCGTGCAATGCGCCAATGTTCGAAGTTTTCTTATGATGATATTCGTGAAGTGCACAAACGTCGTTATTTATTACAACCAATGGCATTAGAAGTATTTTCGGGTGATGGACGAAATTATCTTCTAGCATTTCCTAGAAAGGTAGGATTACATTCATTATTTCTAACATAAATGATAGCTTATTTTCATGTCTATCATTTATTTCAGCCCCCTTAGAATTAAAGAGGTGTAAGTGACAAAAAGTACTTTTTAAGAAAATCGTTTAAGAAAAGAGTAAAGTTTGATTATTTTGAATAGTTTTTCACAAAATGGATGTTTTGAATTCTATATGGAGATTTTGAATTCTATATTAAATTATATATTGCTTACGTATATAGTCAGCAATATATAATTTATAGTATTGAATAAAAAATATACTTAAGATATAAAAATTAAGGCACAGCAATGTTTGCTGCTGTGTTCAGTGTATTTTATTTTAATGAATATGAGCATTTCTCGATGAATAGGTACTTCAGTTGACTCTAGAACGGTTTTGTTGACTATGTCGGATCCTAGACATTTGTATCACTTTACTCCGAGTTGCTAAGTCGTATCTGTGGTGTTTGTATTTGATGTCTTGATCTTGTGCCATAGTTGTGAACATCTTCCATTCGTTCTAGACTTTCATTGTTCTTACATATTGTACGCATACATTGCGAGCGCAGTTAGTATCTTGTGCTTTATATAATAGGATTTACAGGAAGTTGTAGTTGTTATAGCTTCCAGGTTTCGAATGGCTTCTTAAGACATCACTTCAATATTTTGAGTGTTCCTCGACCTCGATTCCATATCTAATCCTATTTAAACGTGTTATAGAATACGATATCTGGTTCCACCCTTCTTATTTTTGTTATACGTCTGAGGGCATAAGCTGTTTTTGAGAGAGTTTTGCATAATTTGTCGATGTGAGATTGCCATGTCAGTGAGATTACCTTGAGTCTATGTATATGCATAGGAAACTCATTAGGTAGGTAGGTTTTAGTTCATTAGGTAGATTGCGCCCATTTTTCCATCTCGTTCAGCTCTTGTTTAAAAATAGTTCAGTGACCTTTTTCCTTGTTTAAAAGTACTTCAATGTACGTGAACCATGTTGTAGTGAGCTATAGACATTTGTTAAGATGATCCTACAATCCACATTTTGAAATTGTCAATACTGTTATTGTGGTATCATGCATATAAAACCAAATGAGCTTGTATTTTTGACTTTATATGTATCGACTTGTTTTTTTACATAAATAAGGAAGAAAAGTGGTTCTAATGAAGAACTAATCTCATAAACCGGGATAAAACGACAAGCAACCCAATGGTCAATTCTGGTGCTCCTCGTTTTATTTCTTTTGGTGACTTTTGTTCTTCGTTTGATTTCGTAACTTACATTAAAACATGACTTTATCCTTTGCAACGCAACATTTTAAATCCATAATATTTCAACTTTCGGAGAGAAATTTTGTGTTGCATATAAACGAAAGCGTTTGGGAGATCATAAGCAGTTTTCGTGATTTTCCAATACTTTATGTACAAACGTGAAAAGAGATGTCATGGCGTCCTTTGTGCTTTTGCAGTTTGTAAATCCACTAGGATTAACTAAGTTTAATGGACCTGGAAGAATGCCATCTCTATGAGCAATCATTGAATACGGATGGAGGTCAGATATGGTATTATTGGTTTTATATTTAGAAGTAGTTAATGTGTAGCAGATTATATATTTTTTTAAATATAGTGTGAATATGAGCATAGGCTTTAAACCAAACATTAAGAGCTCTGATCGATCATGATTGTGTAAATGTAAATGGTCGTCTACTACCGGTTCTCTTAATATTTTACGCGCTAATACGATTATGAAAATATTGCTTTTGTCAATGATAATTAGCTAATGCCCAAAAATGTTTCAGATAATTTAAATAAAAATAACATACTAAAAATAAGTAATTACTAAAATAAAAAAAAATTATTTAAGGTGCGTAACAAAGTTTATCAACGTTTCATGGCAACAGCGACTGGAATATCTGATAGTGCTTTGCAATCGGTGGCAGGCCAAAAAAGGACAGCAAATGTGGAACAAGCTACAAGCCTACTATCAAATTTGATCGGCGAAACAAGCGTCACACAACGTTGGGTGGTGCGTGAACTTTTTTTCATATTCAATTGCAACTTTGTTGAGTTTTCTTGTTAAATCTAATTTTAAACTATTAATGAGGGTGCAGTTTCACCTGAATTAATTAACAAATGAAAAGTGTCAAACCTATAAGAAATTTTACTTGTTTCTAGCGTGGTGAGATTTCGAATTTCCAATATCTAATGTACTTGAATACATTGGCTGGACGTTCGTACAACGATCTAATGCAATATCCCGTTTTCCCTTGGATTCTGGCAAACTATGATAACGAAGAGCTAGATTTAACTGATGCAGCGAATTTCAGAGATTTTACACTACCTATGGGCGCCCAAAGCATAGAACGTTTAGAACAGTTTAAGAAGAGATTTAAAGAATGGGATGATCCACATGGAGAAACACCGCCCTATCATTATGGTAAAAGAGATTTTTTTTCTGATATATTTTAAATTAATTTGTGTTAATAATTTGTTTATCACTTTAAATCAATGACTATATATAATTATCACAAGTTTTCTTTTATCATATGCATTAAAGATGTTAGAAATTTCTAAAAGTTTTAATCTGTATCGAAAAGAATTTTCTTACAACTATATTATACTTCGATACATTCGAAGAAAGTGTATCGAAGTACAATATGGTGGTAATAAATATCCGAGATTACTTAACGAAAAAACTCATGAGGCAGATTTACTAAACAAAAAATATTTCATGTAAAAATCAGATTATAGTAGGGTAGATTTAAGTTCTCGATATGCATATATAATTCAGAAAGCAAATGAGATATTTTTATTGCTACTTTTTCAGGGACTCATTATTCAAGTGCAATGATAGTTTGTTCCTATCTCGTTCGTATGGAACCGTTTACGCAGCATTTCCTGCGCTTACAAGGTGGTCACTTTGATTTGGCTGATCGTATGTTTCATTCTATTAAAGAAGCATGGTGTTCTGCTTCGCGACACAATATGGCCGATGTCAAGGAACTCATACCGGAATTTTTTTATTTACCAGAGTTCCTAGTAAATTCCAATAGGTAAAGTGATTTATTTTTATTAATGCTTATATACATACTGTTTCCGAATCACTCCTCTTCAGTTTTTCCCAACTCAATAGTCTGTTATTTCTTACATTTAAATTAAATTTATATTTAAGGGAAAGTACTGATGTAGGACTCAAAAAGTAACTCAACTTTTTCATATTACTGTTTAAAGAGATAATAAAGATTAAATTAAAAAGATTATTGCCATCATACTAAAAAAAAATCCATAAAAATTAATGAGAGTAGTTTTAAAATTTGAATCTAAATATCAGTAACTTAGCCTCCCATTGTATGAAAATGCCTTATGGGAAATATATGGGTACCGCATTTATTACATACAGAGCGATTAGCCTCTTTAAACATTTGAATAAAACATTTAATATAGAAGGTGGACCCAGATTTACCAATAAGGTGAAGAAGCTACAGCTGAGGACCTCACACCCAAAAGGGCCACATTTGATGAATACGCATCCAAGATCAAAACATAAAATAAATATAAAAGGGCCTCCATAATGGATTAGCTTAGGGCCCCACTCATTTTTAATCCGGGTCTAACAGAAGGAGATGTTTTCTATTATGTAACACAGTAGAGGGAAAACGCCCGTCTTTTACCTATTTCTTTTTTTATTTATTTCAACCTTAATCCTCCTCATAATTTCTAAACCCGTTCCCTCCTTTCTTAAACTTAATATCCAGTTTTCTACAATTCCTTTTCTCCTTCACTCCATTTAATCTCTTCACACTCTTTTATCCAATGGCTCAATTTTTTTACATTTTTTCCACACATCCTGCACTTTATTTCCTGCTCTTTCGCATAATACTTATTTCCACCCTCCTCGTTACCACATCTAAACCTTGTAATAATACATTTTTCTTCCATACTCATTCCTGAAACTAAACATCTTGCCATGACATCCTCATCCATAATCCATCTATACTTACTCTTATATCTACTTTCTTTTATTCTTGCCCATCTCTCTTGGTTCTCCACATCCTTCATTCTTGCTATAATCTCACTCGTTGCATCTCTCCACCAATCATCTTTTCGAACCATCTGTCCGTAAACCATTCAATTCTCATATTCACCTTCTTTCTACACATAATCCATACATTCTCTCTCCCCATTCTTCATTCCTTCCAAGTATACTTCCCTAACCAATCTTTTTCCTTCATCCTTCCCCTCAAAATACACAATACTTTTTACTTCACTTATCCATAATTTGTGCTTTCCAATCTCCTGTAAGACAATATCATTCCTTGTATTGCTATCAAATCCTAGCATCATTTTCTTACATCCAATCTGAACACTCTCTGTTCTCTCTCTTTCATCATCAGCCCCATACATCATTATATTATTTACACACTCATCAATCTCATTTTCACAGACTTCCCAAATTTTCGCTCCCATACCATCCGCATTTGCTCTATAACTACTCTCACCTTCTTAGTGACCTACATGACCCTTTTTGAGTAAAAAAACCTAAATATTTGTATGTTTTAATCCTTTCTATCTTCTGGTCACCTATCTATAAATAAATTATTCTACACCATTGTTTTTTTTTCCACATTCAATTCCAATCCCCTTCTATCCATATATCCCTTCACTCTCCCAATCATCTCTTTCCTATCACTCACAATACATACTATATCAT
>WYDF02069786.1:0-24815 GCA_009867245.2 Adranes taylori
GGAACAATATATAAATTCTATTTAAGAATATTTACAACCAATCTTCATTAGTCTATTTTGATAATATTGATAATAGATCTGTTAGGGGTTATTTTGCATACAAATGTATTTAGGAAAGTTACAAATGCATGTAGTGTAATTCATGTACCCCAGTAAATTTTATTGTATCATTAATGTGATAGCGTATCGCCAGCGCTTTAATTGTGAGATCCGGAGGCATGCTTCCAACCAAGTTGACGGCGTATTTATTCGGCGTTGCAAATGCAGTTTTTTAACTGCTTCAAACAAAACATTTTTCTTCCACAAACCTTTTGTTTGATGTATTTTTACACATTTCCATACAGTTTTGCTTAGGGCATCTATGATGGTCAAGGGGGTCTATAATGTCCCGGACGCTATTCGCATGTGGCCGCCAAACGGTCCTCAAGACAACCAAGATATCCCGTAAAATTTCAATTTTTACGTTTTGGGCGGGGTGGGGCACAAAGACATCGCGGCCTGAGCTCCAATTATGCTCGCTACGCCACTGACGGTTAATCAAATGAAAGAAATACAGAGTACTTCAAATTAAGCCTAACTTTAACACATCATACTTACCGAGTTCAAATCGAGGGCAGTTAATCTACAGAATACAACATCCTTAGCAGTGTATCGTAGGGATTCGTTCTTGGGCTCTTTCTGTTAATTTGCATACAAATCTACGCCCGTTAATTTGTCACTGCGTCGTGTCATGTTCAGATAGGTGTCAAATGGAATTCGTCATTTTTCGAACGATACAGAGATTATTGGACACCCGGATGATCCGAAATATAACACGTAGGGATTCTGCAGAAAAGTTACGGTTGGACACAACTTTGGCACTTGTCATTAAACGTTGGTAAAGATAAGGTCCTAAATATGGGTGTCTACAACCTTGAAAAATATTATATACTTGCTGGTGAACCAATGAGAGCGGTAAGCACAAACATTACAATAAGCACAAACTTGAAATGGGACGAGCAATAAAGAAAGCTAATTCTTTAATATATATATAATGAAGAAAGCATTTCCCTATGTAACATCTAATGCTATTAATTAGTTACACATCATCTATGCGTCCTAAATTGGAATAGGGTTACTTCATGTGGGATCCATATTTCATGAGAGACACAGTGAGACTCTAGAACGTGTACAGAGACGAGCAACCAAACTACCGTCTGAGAGTAGAAATCTATTATACGAAGAGAGAATAGGGTTCCTTGTTATTGAATGTAAATTAATTCAATTAATTATGTAATCCTCTAACATAATATGAATTGCTTAATCAAACTTAATTCAATTGATATAATATATAAATTCGCTAAATAAAAATTTTATGAATAAGAAAAACGTAGATGTTTAACCCCAATGTAGTGGAAAGAGATTAATATGCGGAGACGAATATCGCACACCTGCATAATTCCGTTATCCATAAAACTTATAGGAGAGAAGAGGCATTATAGCGTTAATATGGGACATATTGGCACTAAAACCACTAATTTAGCACGCAGATGCTTTTGTTCGTTACTTTTTATTAATTACTCCCGTATAAATCAAATGAGGCCAACTATTTTCTTACACCATTGATTTTATTTCCGCTTCTATAAGTTTTTCTTATTGACTTAGGAAGTTTGGCAATTTTCAGTTATATATTCCTAATGTTCTTACTGCGAGCTCTGATTGGTTGGACAGCTTATATATTCCGTAGTATTTCGACAAAAAAAATAATGCTATATTGGGTCGTAAAATTTCCAACGGATCAAAGTTGTTTTATTATTGGTCCTAGTTCTAAACTTCCTAAGAATTTTAGCAGAAGCTTTTCTCAAACCAACGTCCCTCGAGCCGTCGGTTACATAGAGTGCCACTGGCCACATACGATGCACTAGAAGTCTGTCCATGCCAGATATGTTTATATAAAAGATCCGTAATATCCTATTATCGAGGAGACGCAATTTTTAAATTGATATCTTCGGGTTTGCAGCGAGAACTATCGCGCTAATTCGAAGTCTTAATTCTTAATTACGACCATATCTACTTTACGGTCAGTGAGCGCTATCGCAGCCTCAGCCGTCAGTTGAGTAGCATTATACTAAATATTCAGTAGTTATCATACAAACGTAAGAAATCATCTATTAACAATCTACACAAAAAAAAAGAAAAAGAAAGGCTAAGTATCAAACGAAGCTCTTAAAATGAGAGTTCTGACTGCTGAATACTCTATCTTCATTATTCTTCTACTCTTTTTCTCATATTTTCATTTTTCTTTCTCCCCATTTGACCATGGACCTGATGCGAAGACGAGGTACCGACTAAGCGAGAAGAACGGGGACGATCATGAAACGACCCAAATGGTATCCAACTATCCACGTCGACCGCGGATTTCGCGCTTCATATTCAACTTGTCTATGCCCATACCAACATTCAACGAACAGGAAGAGTCCAACTCATCGCTAGGTTCGTCGATGCCATCAAGCACTCCAGGCTCCACTACCGCCGTATCCTGGTAATGGATGGCTAGATCCAGCAACCCTTGGGGACCACCATCGACACCTTTTTACATCCTACTTTGGCGACAGCGACTAGAGATCGCATATCCATTTTCGCAACGTATCAATAAGTTCTAAATCTTCAACAATGTATGACCCTATTTTCGACTATGTACGTAATCCATCCAACACCGATAAATGTACTCTCGAGTCTTGTTGTAATAAGAGAAGTTTCACTCAAGAACCGTCATCATACCCGAAGAATGAATAATATAGAATGATATTATATTTAGTTCGTCATTCTTTTATTGTTTTTTAACTTTTTAATGGAATGGAATAGCCTAACAAACTATCATTGTCTGTCAAGGAACTGATAGAGCATCGCGAGTCGAGCCATTCTATGTATTATAATATACATTGTTATTGCGTATCCATATGTGTTAACTAACAGTTGTGTTAACCATATGTGCTAACCTACATAATAAAATAAAAGCTTTAATACGATTCTGCTTAAAAAGATTCAATTCTGTAACATCCTGAATCTTCTGTTATGATTAGAACGAAGAATTCGCGGAGACTGATCGAAAACTATAAGCTATTAAATGGTTACTACATCTGTAATTTAAGAGTGCATATTCAGGAAGAACACACACACACTTGAGTAGCCACAGCCTTAAACTAAGAATGGAACATAATGTAACTTCTTGCCAAAAGACGTTGTTAATACCACATCGAAAAACGAGTTTAAGAATCAACTGGACTATATACAGTAAAGTGGACTATATATATAGTACTCTTACCGGACATTTTACAATTCGCTGGACTAACCTGTTAAGTCGAGGTTGTCCAGCCTTGTAGGACGATCACCAAACAGAAGGTTCGCCCGTAAAAACCACAATGCTTGCAATTTCGGTAAATATTGTCCATCGGCCATGCAAGTCGCTTCATCACTACCACTACAAGGACTTTGCACGGAACTGCGCAATTTGATAGCATGAGCACAGAAATAGATTCCGCGAGATATGTACGGTACATCTACACTTTCTGCTTCAATTTTGTTGCCACTTATCTAAAGCTAGGGTTTTACAAAAATAAGTTCAAGAACTGTTTCTCAATTTCAACTTCAGAGTACACTCTGCCTATAGTCACAATCTGACATTTCATCGATAATTTTCGTCTCGTTCTATCTCTGCACTCATATACTAACAAAAGGCTTCGACGTTCTCATGTGCTAAGCAGTCTTTTCGGAACTTAAGTTGTTCAGTTTCGTAGCACGGATTTCCTGGCGCTCTAAATGTTGCTCTAGCAGGAATTAATGCCAACCTAAATCTTTTGTAGCAATGAATCAGGGGCAAATGTTCCCTCTTCAATTCGCGGAAAAATGATGGCAATACGTTTCACCAATTGCTAGTTCTGAAGCTTTTATTTAAACTGTACTTCCATACTTTTAATACTATCAAATTATCATTTTTCAAAGTTTATTCATGTTGTAGTACAAAACAAACATATATAATTATTATATCGTTTCCCACAAATTGTGATTTTTAATTTGAATCAGTCCTTCCTAACAAATAACTTATTCTTTCACTCAATTTGGTAAGAAAACACTTTGGGTGAATGGCGACCGAATTAACAGCAGAGCAGTAGGTGTAACGGTTCCCAAAGATCCACGACCCGCTGCGGCATTACCAGTTCAACTCTATAGTATATAACGACGACAGTACGTTATAAAAAGTAGCGCCCGAATTAACAGCAGAGGAATAGCTGGAACGGTTCCCCAAGATTCACCACCCGTCGCGGCATTACCAGCTCATCAAAGCGATTGTATATAACGACGAAAGTTCGTTATAAATTACAGTTTTAGCATCTTTCATCGCAACACTCTTATTACTCGGTACATCAAATGTCAAGAGGAGTTTCGTCCATATTCGCTATTTGCCTTAGTTCCACACTGAGTTTCAACTTTTCATTTAGGCAACTTTCAACCATCTATTTTAACCCATTAGTACATAACGAGATTTTAATAAAGTATTTGAATAAAAAATCCAACGGCAGTAGTCAATTGTTCATAACATGTATAATTTTTAAGGTGAATTAAATGCTTCGAATATGCATAGTGTTGAATGCTTCAGACATGAAAGACATCGATATAAAAGAATAAATTCCAATTTTTGTAAAGTGAAGGGTTCCAATTTGCACAAAAAGTGAAACGGCGGGTAAATTCCAATTTGTACAAACAAGTGAAAGAGCGATTCAAGTTTTCCCATAAGTTTTAGATTGTAACAAAAAAAAAACTTTTAAACATATACGTTGTGCTTACAATGCTCCAGATTTAACTGACAAAAAGCATTTTCCACAATTGCTCCGATATTTGACCGCTAGCCATGTAAGTTAACATGGTGTTATCATTAAGAGGGTCACACCAAAATTAATTCATAGTACGCTTCCAACGTAATGTAAAGGGCTCAGCTTGGAATTTAATTACGAATTCGTGATTTAAAAAGTGATTAGGTTAAAAGAGAACAGGAAGTATAAAGTTCGACAGGCATCACCTTTTTGTCATAAACCGCTTTGAAATGTCACGGGAATAGCTAAAAAAACTCCGAAACGGAAAAAAAGCAATCCAGCAATCAAACTTTTATAAATATTACCGACCAGAAGACATCCATTATCTTCCAGCTCAGCATTTTCTTCTTAATTTGAATTTATTTGCTACGCTTAAAAATTCATTCCAGACTATATAGTTCAAGTTCAAAATACCATGCAGTAATAAAAGATATCTCTGTTTAGAAAATGAAGTGATACGATATTGTCATATGTACAACTACCAATATTAAGCATGAAGGTATTTTAGTAGTGCTTGTAATAATAATTCAAACTAACTTATAAAATTTGCCTATGCAGAAAGCAGAATACTGCAAATCTAGCAGTATTCTGCTAAACTAAGGCGTGTTTTAGCTCGACCAGAGAGGGTGTTTTCTGCAGTGAATCTTTTACCCAAATTTATCGTCCAACCCTTGTAAATATGGTTTTTTTTGTATCAAATAATTCATGTTTGTTCTCCTAGCTATATATGTATATAATGTTGAGATTCTTTACATCCTTACGTATTTTTTGTTAGCGGTCGTGCAAGAAAAGAGAAAGTGGCAGATAAAAATAGACCGTTAGCAGAGTAGTACTGATGACCTCCACCCTCCAATAGCTTTACCAGTTCGAAAGGACTGAATAGATTCATCAGCGGGCAAGGCAAAGTCATATGCCATCGCGGTGCAATTAGGGCCTGACCCATCAGTAAAATATAGTCTTCGTTCGTTAGTTAGATTAGGCTTAAGGTATGTCAAAGGACCCGAAAGAAATAGTATACCTGCTTTGATTTTTATCCGATTATAAAGATCGAACAAGCGTTGAACGTGCAGTTAAGAATCAATTAAAAATCAGGTAGATAAGTGAGTCCTCTGACATTAACTTTAGCCTTACATTATATGTACTCAAACCGTAAAAGCGTGCAGTCCGTCAACTTATAGGTCGAAATCGGAGGGGCGCCATTTTGGATTTTTAAAGTAAAATTGTCCTCTCGCTCGATAAGATTAAAAATATACGGTTTGGGGAATTTGATAGATGATTTGTTTGTCTAGTTTATATTTGAAAAACCAACAGGGACGTAGTTATATAAAGTGAAATTTTATAAATTTTCTATTTCAATGAAATGATGGAAATTTGATAAATCGTCAAATGTGATTCATTTGGGCTAAAAAATAAAAAATAATTAGAAATCGACAAGTTTTCGAAAAAAATATTGATTCTGCAATGTCCAACTATTGTATCTTTTTCTCGGCTCTATAGAAACGTACAGATCCATACGTTGGATCTTTAGATAGAGCTTGAGTAGGGCTATGGTATAGACGGGGTCTCATTGTTTTGATATAATATTTACGCGCGCGCTCTTTGCATGGCTTTGTCATATTTTTTTGGATTATATGGAAAGCCGTGGAATTAACGGACTGCACCGAAAAGGCATATTTTATTTTGGGAATAGAGGTTATTTTAGGACGTTTCCAAAAATTACTAAAACAAACGTGTACGACTTTTAGTTTTTGAATTTTGAATATTTTTCAAATTTTCATTTCACTGCAATAAATGTTAAATTTAGTATTTTTACGGAACATTTTTAGACATTTATATTCATATCTCTTGAAGGAATGGGATAGCACCGTGAAATTTGAATATGTTGCCATAATGCCATAATGCAAGACACATTATGGTTTCGTTTATAAGTAAATAAGGTTTTGTAAATATAAGATGGTAAAATATTAATTTTCGACGAAACTTATGCTATACAATATTTCTAAAGAGTCGGCGATCAAAACTGAGAAGGATTGAAGTACTTGGTTCGCCCTTATTTTCAAAAATTTGTGGACATGATCGCCACTACATCTTCCATATACTGGAAGTCCTACATTTTGTTATATCTGGCATAAAACAAAAGTTGAACCTATTTATTTTGACTGTCACCTCATAACTCGTAAATTCAATTTGCACAAACTGATTTGATTCGATCTCATTTGAACTGATTTATTTTATTTTGATCTGATTTGAACAGATTTGATGTAATTTGATCTTTTTCGAATTGATTTGATCCGATTCGAACTGATTTCAACTGATCTGATTTGATCTGAATTGCTCTGATTTGATGTGATTTCATCTCATTTGAACTGATTTGAATTGATTTGATCTCATTTGAACTGATTTTATCTGATTTGAGCTGAGTTGGTCTGATTTGATCGAATTTGATCTAATTTGGATTGATTTGATCTGAGTTGCTCTGATTTGATGAGATTTGATGTGATTTCATCTCATTTGAACTGATTTTAACTGGTCCGATCAGATTCGATGTAATTTGATCTGATTTGATCTGATTTGAACTGATTTTATCTGATTTGAGCTGAGTTGGTCTGATTTTATCGAATTTGAATTGATTTGATCTGAATTGCTCTGATTTGATGAGATTTGAACAGAGTTGATCTGATTTGATCTAATTTCATTTGTTTTGATTTGATCTGATTCGAAGTAATTTGATATTGTTTGATCTGATTTAAACTGAACTTGATCTGATATCATAACTTGATCTAATTTCAAGAATACTTGATCTGATTCCCGTATTCCCGCATGACTTAATTGCGGCAGTCCAGCGATATGCCTAACAAAATTTCAAGTACATGTGTTCCCGCATTACGGCCCTAATTTTGCTGCGACCAAAGATATGGCCTAACAACATTTCAAGAATATGTGTTCCATAACTTTTCGAGAAAATTGACCCTAAAGGTAGCAAAACAAAAAACAGCCTGTATATATGTTAAATTGTGATTTTGGAAAAAATGTTTCAAACCAAATCGACGGGCATTTATGTAGCCAATACAATAAAGTTTATACGAAACTCCTAGCTTTTATCGTTCCTGAGATATTTCAAAAAGTTTGTTAAGCTTCAAATTTGGCAACATAGGACTTTTTTATTCGACGCATAATACAAGACACTATGCAAAATTTCAATCTCCTAGTTTGAATACGAAATTTTTGGCCAAAAAAAAATGCATACCTACATACAAACAACCTTACATACTACCCGACACCGAAAAATTGTCCTTTCTTTTATTTTTTTGAGCAAGAAAACATTGTTTTTTGAAAAAACTTTTTATATTGAATCCGGTAATCCCCTTGGAAAATGTTTAGTTGTTCAGTAAATTCTCCATTTTATAAAATTAAAAATATGTTAGCATTAATAAAATAATTAAACTATTTAAAATGCACGCCCGCCTATAGAATATATTATTCGAAGCGAATTAATGGTATTTGTACGCAAAAACCTATATTTTATTACTGCACGTTATTTTGAATTTCGACTGTAGATGACTTATGTTCCACAGTAACCAAGCAATTTGAAGAACTCACAAGAGCAATGAGCTAGATAATATTCAAACGCTTTCGCATCTGTAGAAACTAGAAACAAGTAGAGATTTTCTTCAAGATCTGTAATGTGCGTTTCATTTGTAAGTAAATAGGAGTATTTATGATCTCTTCAAATAATTGTTCATCACAAGCATTACAAGCTTTTGGGACAAGTCCGGTATATTTGCTTTTTCACAATGGTAAAAACGCCCAATATATAATGAATTAAAATTGCAGATTTAATAAAAAATACTCACCTTATTTCCTATAAGTAACCTGATTCCATTAAAAATTAGAAGTCAATATCCAAACTGAAAACATTCTTAGCAATTGCTGGCTTAATATTTCTCTCATTAACTGGAGGTACTGGTGAAGGGATCGGAAAGTGCGAAATCAATGGATTATTTCTCACATCATTAATTTTCTGCATTAAACGTTCGTTTAATGCAAACGATGAATTTTTCGGTAAGAACGCTTTCGTTTCGAAATACATTCCACCGCCATCTTCACTGTAACTAATGTCAGGATGATTGCGCAATGTATTGCCTAAAATTACAGGCATATCCTGTGTGTTATCAGGTACTATATAGACGGGCATATTGACAACTGCATTTCCAACGCGCATCAAAACATTACATTCGCCGATAGTTTTTATATTATTGCCACCAAAACCTCTTATAGTACGTCTCTCCTCCTTATAAACGAGCCGCGCTAAGCGTGTTTGATCCTCTTTTAAAGTAACGCATTGGCTCTCTAAATCACTGTAGCCCTGCATTGAATAACCATTAACAACGACATTTATCAAATATTTTGGATTCAGGAACGTTTTCGAAAACCTGTCCGTACGCTTTTGGTTTGAACCAGAATAACGATTATTATCTAAAATAATATCCCTTGATGGTGAAGAGCGTTGTTGACTTCTGCCTTGTGGTGAACGCTCTCGACGGTAAGGAGAACGTTCTCGACGTGGCGAAGAATGTTTACGAGATTGAGAAGGCTCCCCATGGGGCGGAGAACGTTGACGTGATTGGGAATACACTTCACGCGTTGGAGATGGACTACGTCCTCGTTTGATTAATGGCTCACTTTTATTTTTACGTTTACATTGGGCAGCTAAATGTCCTTGTTCGTTACATTTGTAACAACGAGGTGGAGATGCTCCTCTTTTAGCTCCTAATAACTCAAGTTTGTTTTTATGTTTCATCTGACAGTTGACAGCTAAATGTCCTGTTTCTTGGCATTTGTAACAAGCTTTTTCCGTAACTCGAATATTTTTAGGTCCAAAATTCTGTGTCATTAAATCTGGAATGTCATCTATTTTATTGGTTAGTTTCTCACGCAAATCGGATCCGCGATTAGTACAATCTTCTCTCGAGCATAGAAAATTGTAAAGTAATTCCGGTGTAGCAAAATTATGTCCAAATGCTTCAGTTTTTAAATCACCATGTTGAAGACCACCGATGAGACAAGAGACAGCTCTACGTCCTGTTATATTGCAAGATTTCAACAATGCAGTTTTATATGTAAAATAAGTGGCAAAAGATTCATTAGGTCCTTTTTGTCTACGAATTATACGTTCCATGTAATCATAAAAATCCATATCACTGGGAAAAGCATTTGAAAATTCTTTTCTGATGTAACTCCATGATTGTGTGATACGATCCTCTTTCATGTACCACTCTTTAGGCGCTCCAATTAATTTCAAGCCAAACTGAGCCTGTTTATTATCGAAAGACCAACCTTCCTTGTTGCCAATGCTTTCAATAAGATTTAAAAATTGATGTGCATTATATTCCGGATTGGTAGCATCGAAATATGGAATGTCTGGATGCCCATCTGATTTTTGCATGAATACTCCAGATGAATCCTTAGAATGCTTAATCCACGGCGCTTCATCGTGTCCAGTAGTCTTTTGCTGTGAAGGTTCATTGAAATCCCATTCGGGCTGTTCTTGAACCTCCATACGGGATCTACGCAAACTTTCACGTGACAACATGCCTTCATCAATATTAGATTTAAATCTATTTTCTTCTTCAGGCCAAGTGTTTCGCGAAGGTGCCAAATCTCTTCTGCTCCAATCCGAACGGCCTTCCTCAACGTGAGGCCTCTCGAATTCTAATACATATACATATATATAATATTATTAGTGTCATAGAAAATAATGTAGTGAATATAATGCATAAAACAATAACTAAAAATTAAAAGTTTCGACTAGTCACTATTTAGCGAAATTTCTGGCAACATGAAAAACCATTAAGGAGGAAAATATATATTGACATGTCAGAGCAAGTCATTTGCACATAAAGAAAGCACATATAAAGTAGTATAAATTAACGATAACTAAAATTTTATTCACACGACAAAAATAATTTAAGAGGTGATAACTAGAATGCGAGGAAAAGAAAATGTACCACAGAATAAGACAATACGCGATAGTCAATATTTCATAACAATCAAAAACTTATTGATATTGAATGAGCCTTAGACGGATGGAAAAAATAAAATAGAATGCGGCAAAAAGTTTAAATATTTATATGCGAGTAAGGAATATGTTAGAATTACCACCATACTAAGGGAGTTTATTAAATCTCTAAAAGTAACAGTCTCACTAAAACAGAAAGAAATTTAAGAGAATTTACTTAAATTCCAAGTTGTCCATTAGGAAACTTCGGAATATCTATAATGATCAAGCAACTGAAGATACGAAAGTATGTGACGCAATGTTTAGAAGAGTGTTCACTGGCGAGTTTAACTGTGTCACCTGCTTCAGGTACGTACATGTTGCTTAAAGAAAAAATTAAAAATGCTTTTTCTGGGTGTGCTGAAAAACAAAGGTACACGGTTGAGAAAAGGACTTATAGCCAAAGAGCCAAAGCATTTTATCAGCGTATACAAGAAAAAATACAGATTCATTTACCCTCTGTTTTGACCTCTAATAGATTCAACCCTTGACAAAAACACCTATTCAAAAAGTTTTGCAAGACAAATTAATTTGTATAGCTTATATGTTACTATTTTGAAGACTGAAAATCCGCTATTTTACACATGATCCGAGAACCACTCAGGTAAGGAACCCAAGAAATATCATCAGGTTTATTTAACCTTCTTAAATCTGTTGATTTCCAAGGTAATAGTACCTTACGACTGTTTAGCGATGGTTGGACGTCGCCAAAGAAAAATCATATTGTGCTGATGACGCATTTTCACTTCCTGCAAACTACTGAATCATCCGTGTGAAATGGCACAGCTTTCTCCCTGCTGATAGAATTTTTGGTAGGGAAGAAAAGATTCTTAGAAAGAAAACCATAATACTGAATGTGGATGAGTATTTTACTTGTTACAAACAATTAAAATATGAGACGTAAAGTATTTAGGGAAGGACTGAAAACTCTTGAGCACCAAAGATCTTAACGCATTCAACAAAGATATTGATAGTATTAGCAAAGCAAAAAGAATCGTTCTGAACGTAAAAGAAGAAGGTAATAAGATTTCAAAAACCATGAGGGAAAGAAGTTGTTGAAGAGGGGTCTGTACAACGACATAATTGCAAAAATATGTGATTATGAAAACATTAAAGAGCAATAATGTTGACTATGGCAGCATTGAACTTCAAAACTCTTGGTCATGTTATCAGCCAGGAAAAAAAACCTGATGTACACAAATTTCTCAACAAAATGTGTGGTGAAAATTGGACTGCAGGGCAACAATGTCTGGCTGAACGATTAAAGTGGTATAAAGACATTATCTTAAAGCTCCCAATGAAGAAGATGAGAACCAATGTGAGTGTTTTCAGAATGAGCTGTGTGATTCACATTTAAAACATGAATGTTTATTATTACGTAAACTACTATACGTAATAATAATCATTCATGTTTTAAATGATTGGCTTTTAGACTTTTGTATACGTTAAATGTATTGTATTTAAATGTATTATACGTTAATGTATTTAGGTTTAAGTTAAATGTATTCAAGCTTAAAATATTCCTTTTTCATATAATATTTTTAACCATTTTGAGAGCCAATTATTATAAATAAAATGTTTTAAGTAGCTAAACATTCCTACTCAAAAAGTTTTCGATAAGTTATGCATAAGATATATGAAGAAATGTGAGATTAAATTGAATAAAACACGTTTTGACCGAACTAAATGAACAAAGCATCTTTTTTATCAAAACATGCTTTGTTCATTTAGTTCTGTCAAAACGTGTTTTATTCTATTTTATTTTACTTTTCTTCATATATCTTATGCATAACTTTTGGAAAACTATCTTCAAAATGAATCTAGATTATATATGGAATCCGTAAAAGCTATTAACAAGAAAATTTTATACGTCTGCTCTATACAAGTTTTTTGTGATTTCTCAAAATAATTTTGGATGTGACAAAACTCGGTTTGAATTTTACCTTTTCATATAGGTTTATTGATTTATAATTATGGAAAATAGTTGTGTTTAGATAGAAAAAAGTTTCAAGAAAAGGCGGAACAACGTATTAAGGGAAATCAGAAGGGGATTAAAACACAACAAAATTAGCATGTACTATGAAACAGAATAATAAATATTATAATATCATAAGTAGAAAATAAGTTACTTTAAGAAGTATATACCGATGGTCTAGCTTACACTTGTTGTATGTCCAAATTTTACAAGTTAAAAAGTTAAATAGCTGTTTCACTTTACCTAAGGAACTGTTTTACTTTACCGTTTTATAGTGAACTGATGTTTAAAAAATATTTCATGTTCGAAAACAGATAATGGTTAAACGGATTATTGAATAAACGAATTTATTTATTTTGAATGCAAGTTAAAATTTTCGATAGAAGAAGGTGAAGCAAATATAGAACAAGAAAATAGGAACTCTACATTTCGGCTCTTGCCGACGAGAGTTCATTCATAGTTTATTCAATAAACTTAGATGGAGATTTTTAATTAGAAACGATGCAAGTGATAAGAAAGATAAACCGAACAGTGACGATAAGAAAATTGTAACATCAACAAGAAAAAAAGCGGAAATGCGATGAAGATTATCTTAAATATGAATTCATTCCATCTGATAATGATCCGTCACTGACGTTTTACTTGATTTGCCGAAGAACTTTCAACAACGAAGGAATGCTGCTAAATAAACTGCATCGACATATTGAGACAAAGGATTCTGAGCAGATGGGCAATCCGATCAATTATTTCGAGAGTCGACAATCAAGTCTTCAAACACTCGAAAAAATTCAAGAAATTTATGACGACCTCAGATGAAGCTGAAATTGCTTGCTACTTGATAGCTTAACTCATCGCTCAAAAGAAAAAAGGTCACGTAAAAGCCGAGAAAATAATCTTGCCTGCTTTAAAAATTGCAGCTGGATGTTTGTTGACGAATGATGCTGTTGAGAAGTTTAAGAATATTTGAATCGAAGATATGTCAGATGATATTGAATTAAATTAAAGAATGTTCATGAAAATGGGCTATCTAGCTTGACAAAAGTACAGACATTAGCAATAAAGCTCAGCTGCTAACATTTATGTGGTTCATACATGCAGGAAAAATTGTGAATGATTTCTTCTTTTGTCAAGAACTAAAACAAAGAACAACTGCCGCGGGGATTTTTGAATTAGTCGATGAAAATGTTACAAAGTCCTAGTTGAGATGGGAAAATTGTGCCGGCGCCTGTACAGATGGAACTCCAGCTATGCAATGTTTGAAAAAAAGTTTTGTTGCACACGTTCGCGATAAAAATCCAATTGTCAAATCTGTTCATTATATGATTCACATAAAAGTTCTTGTTTCAAAAGCGGTTGCTCCCATCCTTGCAGCAATCTTCGATCGAGGATTTTTTCAGCTCTTTGCGAAGCAATGGATTCTGGTTACAAGACTTTGCTTTATCACACTGAAGTTAGATGGCTATCGAAAGGAAAAGTTTTAAATCTATTTGTTTTCATGAAAATTGAATTATTTCGTTTAATGATATCGAAGAAATTTATTTTCCTTTCCTGATGAGTGATGTTTGGTGGTTACGAGTTGCATTCTTGAGTGACCTTTTCGACAAACTAAATGAAGTTAATTTAAGTTTACAAGGCACTCAGGAAAACATGATCACTATCTCCGGCAAGTTAAAAGCGTTTAAGGAAAAACTTTGCATCTTTTCCGACGGTTGACCAGAATCATTTAAAATTCCTTATCAAGTAAGAAATCGAAACTTTAAAATTTATAATAGCATCTTTTGTGTATTTTCCTAATCTGGATGCTTCGGAAATGAAATGGCTAGTCAACCCATTCATGGACTGTGAAATTAAAAATCTTGAAGAAGAGGAAGAAAATTTAATTGATTTAAGAAACGATTTGGTTTTCAAAGGATTATTCGATGAAAAGGAGCTGTCTGAGTTTTGGTTGTGATTTAGCAGCAAATTTCCTAAACTCAGTAACAAGGCGGCCGAATCAGTGTTACAATTTGGAAACTCTTTATCTCTGTGAGCAAAGTTTTTCAACACTTACGGAGATAAAGTTTAAGAAACGCGAGACTTCAAATGATCGTGATTTACCACACATAGTACAACTGTTAAATTGTGACTATAGTTTCAACCCTTTCAGTCATCTTCAGACATACAGACTAGTACAGGTCATATTGCGGTTACGAGGGAAAAAATCCAATCCCTTGTAGCCCCAATATGGTCACCTAACTGCACTCCAGTAATAGAATAACCACTTGAAAGGAATCCACACATCTATCCATGTATTAATAGCCTGTACACCTGAAGATGGCCCGAAAGGGTTGAAACTAGTCACAATTTAACAGTTGTACTATACGTGGTAAAGTGAACATTATTTTGTATCAGTTTCCTCGCTAATTTTTAAACTCTTAACAAAAAATGTCATTTTTGGAGATACAAGTGTGAGTTAGACCATCGATTGTATGTGTTTTTCATGCCAATAAAGGTCTATGTTGCTATCGGTCATATCAAAAACTTTATATAAAACTAATTACTTAATAAATGTAGTTAAGAAATTTGTGTACAAATGTTGCACCTTTGATTATATAAAACATAAGCAAGATCAAAGAATTCTGGTAGTCGATGACTATCTTAGTTGTATCTCAAAAAAATGGACTGGATTGACATCAGTAGTTTTCAAAGTCATCAGAACTAATATGATGATCAAGAATGGCACATTTAGAAGAATACACATCAACAACTGTGTTTTGCGTCGAAATGCAAATTTGAACAAAATTCCTCAATTCCATGCTAGACTCAAATTCATGTTTATACGTGACTGATGTTACAATTAGCATAGTGGCATATAAAATAAAATTTTATTTACCTTTCTCCATCAGCGGTACTGGCGGTTCGAATATTAAACTACGAGTTAGAGACTGCGGCGAGGTGTGACGGCGCGGAGGTGAGAAACGTAATTGTGCAGTCCTCGGCGGCGATCGATACTGCTCTCTCGTGTTTCCACTACGTATGCGATTATACGCCTGGGACGGTGACTGCTCACGTCGTCTACCATCGACAAATCCATAATCTCGAGTAGCACTTCTACTACGGCTTCGAAACCGAGATGTTGTCTCAATTATTTCGACCGAATTAGAGCGCGACCTTTATTTAATAGGGATTAAACTATTAGATAATGTAAGGAAATTATGTTTGGGACAGTTTCATTCTGAATTATAAACAGTACAACTAGTCAATATAAGCAACTGTTGTCATTTTGGATTTTCCTTTTCTGCTTTGTAAAACGCGTGCCATAGTTAGTCTCCACGGCTGCGAAACAATGGCATATGCTAATCTAAGTGGTATATGCATACTTAAAAGGTAAAACGTCCACAGGGAAAAGTATCCCACAGGGAAACAATTTATCAGATGTTTATTCATTGAGCTACCATTAATTTAAGTTGAAAAATTAATTAAGACACATATCTGAGTACTCTCATGATGGTAAACGAGTTCACTGTTCATCATATGAGTATAAAATTAACTACGATTATAGAACTAACATGTTTTCTTTTTATATTACCTTTTTGTATGTTGTGAACTATTCTGTCTGCCACTGTTTCCCTGTGGTCCATGACCGATCCGTTGGTTCCTGCCAAAACGCATTTCCAGGAATAAACTATTATATTCAGACAAGTCTTCAACTTGGATATGTCCCGATCAAAACTTAATCTGCGTAGTAGCTGCTATAATTATTACAAAAAAAAGTTTAAAATAAGAATAAATTAAACATGTGGTTCATAAATTAAAATTCGTTGATTCATGTTGATCAATCATTTTATAGGCTTGTTAAATTAAAACCTAATCGGCATTACATTTCAATTGTTAAAAATACCTGTTCGACTAATTGTTTAGATATTCCACTAACAAACAACCAGAAATGCAAAACTGACTCATAAAATAGACTCTTCTTCTACAAGTTTTGGTTATGACAATTGATGCTTTCGCGTGACATAAACTTCACTTAATAATTTGAGATTGTGTTCCGTATTAGTAGATTCTAAATACTCCCTAATCCGCATCGAAAATTAGGGAGTAGTTAAGAGTTATAATACTTCGATTATAACTCTTAACTATGAATCTAATGTAAAATTTGTTTAATATTAGTCAATTAAATAAAAAATTACACAAAGCAAAGCAATTATATAAAAATATAATTACACAAACCTACAGAACTTAGCAGCGACTTTAACGCTGTCATTTAAACTGACTGTCATTTTAAACGTCGCTGTCATTTAAATCATTTGAACTGACTTATTGTTGAAAGAGATGAATGCAACATGATGTCAAAATAAAACAATTTTTAAAAGTGCAAATCCTAATGCACAAATTCGGTTATAAAACACAAAGTGTACTTTAATATTTATTTAAATACTCATTTTATTAAATTTGATAATAGAACATTATTTAATAGTATTACAATTGCCAAAATTTCAAACCATTTATTCAAAAATAATATCTACAGAATTAAAACTAATTAGAAATTCTAGTAATTATGTGCGAAATAATTTGTAAAACTTAAGTTACCTATGATTCATAAAAATACATTATGATCGTATTTGATAAGAAATGTTATTATTTAAACATATTATTCTAACAGATGGCGATCAAAGCAGGGTCGGTTGTCAAGAGTTCATCATGTCCGGAGCGAACGGTCCGCTAAATGAACAAACTGAATAAGATTGATACATTTTAAATTTTCCTGATACATTTTAAAGGAAGTAATACAATGAGTGTCTCTACCAACTATGACATACATATGTTATGTAGAATAGAAAATATTAACTCACACCAACAGCACAAGTTGATAGAAGAAATACCAATTTTGTCGTTTGTTTTTCAGAATCCTTTAATTCCATAGAGTGTTTTTTATTTTATTTGAAACTAGTACATATAGAAATGTCATAGTTTACATATGTATTATAGATAACATTGGCTTATTGAAAATTTTAATTTAGTTCATAATTTCCTTGATGAACAAGCAGAATAAAATTGAATTTTCCTCATTTATTTTAAAAGAAGTAATAAAATAAGTGTATCTACCAAATACATACATACATACGTTATGTAGAGTAGAAAATATTAGCTCACCCCAACGGCCCAAGTTGATAGACGAAATTCAATTATTGTTGTTTTTTTATCAGAATCCTTTAATTCCAGATTGTTTTTATTTTATTTTATTTGAAAACTAGTAAAATAGAAATGTCAAATTTTGCATATGTATTCTACGCGCATTTTCGAATAATATTGGCTTATAAAATTTTAATTTTCTTTTTCATATCCGGGGTGGATAATCCGCTAGATGAACAAACTGAATCAAATTGAATTTTCCGCATTCATTTTAAAGGAAGTAATGAAATAAGTGTACCATGATATGCATATGACATACATACGTTATGTAGGGTAGAAAATCACCCCAACAACCCAAGTTGATAGACGAAATTCAATTTTTGTCGTTCTTTTTCAGTGTTTTTTTTTTTATTTGAAAACTAGTTTAAATAGAAATGTCAAATTTTGTATATGTATTCTAGGCGTATTTTCGAATAATACTGACTTATTGAAAAATTTTATTTTCTTCATCATGTCTGGAGCGAACGGTCCGCTAGATGAACAAACTGCACAAAATTGGATTTTCCTATTTCATTTAAAAGGAAGTAATAAAATAAGTGTATCTACCAAATATGACTTACATACGTTATGTAGAGTAGAAAATATTAGCTCACCCCAATAGCCCAAGTTGATAGACGAAATTCAATTATTGTCGTACTTTTCTCAGAATCCTTTAATACCAGACTGTTTTTTTATTTTATTTTTTAGTTAGTTAATTACTTTCGTCAGCAGTTTGTTTAAGATAGATAACTAGTTAATTACTTACAGAACTAGTTATTTAGTTGTCATTATATGATCTATAGATAGGGGTACACGTAATCAACAATTTTACTAATTGCTGGGTTTTTCCAAATATATTTTATAGGTGTCTAAACATGACGTGCATGACAAAAATTAAATATTCTATATTTTTATAGAATTTCTTACAAAATATTGGATTTGAACATTTATTTAAGTGGAAAATTCTTTCGACTTAGAAATAGGTGATAATTGGTAGTTTTGTAACAAGAATGTAGTTTTTTTTTAATATTTGGGAATGGCATTATTCTGTTGATGAACTGGAACAGGGTTGTGTCACACATAATAATTTTGTCTAATTTGGATATGATCAATATACTACACTACAAGATTGCAAGATAGAACATTACAAAATTTTCTTGTGTCTAATACTATGTATTTTTTATATAGTGATTCTATCTTAAAATATATTTTATCTTAAGTCCAATTTCGTGATGTTTGTTCATCTAACGGACCGGACATGATGATGAAACTTAAAATTTTCAAGAAGCCAGTATTATTCGAAACTACGCCTAGAATACATATGCAAAACTTTACATTTCTATTTGTACTAGTTTTCAAATAATATAAAAAAACACTGTCTGAAAAAGAACGACAAAAATTGAATTTCGTCTATCAACTTGGGCTGTTGGGGTGAGCTAATATTTTCTACTCTACATAACAATTGTATGTCATATTTGGTAGATACACTTATTTCATTACTTCCTTTAAAATGAATGCGGAAAATTCAATTTTATTCAGTTTGTTCATCTAGAGGACTGTCAGCTCCCGACATGATGAAGAAAATAAAAATGTTCAATAAACCAATATTATTCTAAAATACGCGTAGAATACATATGCAAAATTTGACATTTCTATTTGTACTAGTTTTCAAATAATATAAAAAACACTGTCTCGAATTAAAGAAATCTGAAAAAAAACAAGAAAAATTAAATATCGTCTACTTAACTTTGGATGTTGGGTTCGGCAATATTTTGAAAATCATCAAAATCAAAAAGCAAAATACAAATGCAAAATTTCAGATTTTTAAGGAGTAAAACAAATAATATTGAATAAATTAACTTGATTTTGAAATATATTTATCGCCTTGTATTAAATATAAATTGTAATGTAATTATAAGTGAAAAAATTATTCATTTACGTTCTAAAAATTCATAAAGAAATATTCCTCATACACTATAAAGTTTCTTAACTCTATGGTTTTATAAGAATGACATATTTCCAATAGGTCAGGATATGCAACCTATTATACGTTTAAGTTCTAATATTGAATGGTGTGCTATTTACCCCAAGAGCCGAAGCCCTATTAAGTACTTTATGGGACATAAACGTATACAAGGAACATGGCGGAAGAAATAGGCACACTGCAAATGCGAAGCGTATCACCTACTGAAATTAAAATAGAAATAACCGATACACAAAAATTAGATATGGATTACTCAAATGTTAATTGGGACGAAACCATAAATGTAAACGCTATGGTGTGCGTGAAAGAAATAAAAAGCGATCAATGTGAACATTTTCATCACGGTGAAAGAGTAACACCAGAAGAGTCTAATTATTCAAACCTGCTTAGTTCTGATACTACTATTAGTAAAAATATTTCTGAGCCGGTGAAATGTAATTACCAAACAGCTGAAGTAAGCAATTTAGAAGATGCTACACGCATGAATCTTCTAGAAGAAAAACTTTCTTCACTGGACTATAATTTAGAAGATGTAAAAGCTCCAAATATGCTGCTAGATGAGCGAGTTAATACAGTAAGAGATAAGTATTCCCACTCCACGGATGATGATTTCAACACTAGGCAAATACATAATTCAACTTCTAAAGGAATTCGTAATGAAAAGAAGTGTCACAAATGTACAAAATGTGATTTCAAAACTCATAATAAATTAACTTTGGTAATTCACAAACGAACTCATATAGAAGAGAAGTCATTTGAATGTACAACATGTAATTTCAAATGTAAAAATAAATCCACTTTGGTCACGCATTACCGAAGTCATAATGAAGAGAAGCCTTTCGAATGTACAGACTGTGGTTTCAGAACTGCTCAAAAAGGAAACCTTGTAAGACACATATGAACTCATACAGGAAAAAAGCCTTTCAAGTGTACCGACTGCGGTTTTAAAACTGCAAATAAAGCATATCTTCTGAAGCATAACCGAACTCACACGGGAGAGAAGCCTTTGGAGTGTTCGAAGTGTGATTTCAAAACTGCACACAAAGGAAGTCTTTTATACCACATACGAACTCATAGCGGAGAGAAGCCTTTCCAGTGTACGGAATGTGGTTTCAAAACTGCAGACAAAGGATATCTGCTAAAACATAAACGAAGTCACACAGGAGAAAATCTTTTCGAGTGTACGAAGTGTGATTTCAAAACTGCACAGAAAGGAAGTCTTTCAAACCACATACGTACTCATAATGGCGAGAAGCCTTTCGAGTGTACGGAATGTGGTTTCAAAACTGCGGTAAAGGGGAATCTGCTAAAACACAAACTAAGTCATTCAGAACAGAAGCCTTTCGAGTGTACGGAATGTAACTTCAAAACTACATACAAAGTAAGTCTTCAAAGTCACAAACAAATTCATAGCGTAGAGAAGCCTCTCGAGTGTGCAGAATGTGGTTACAAAACTGCACAGAAAATAAACCTTTTAAGACACATACGAACCCATGCAGGAAAAACTCGAGAGTGTACGAAATGCGGTTTCAAAACTGCTGATAAAGGATATCTTCTAAAACATAACCGAATCCACACAGGAGAGAAGCCTTTGGAATGTACAAAGTGTGATTTCAAAACTGCACACAAAGGAAGTCTTCTATACCACATACGAACTCACAGCGGAGAGAAGCCTTTCGAGTGTACAGAATGTGATTTCAAAACTGCACACAAAACAAGTCTTCGAAATCACAAACGAAATCATAGCGGAGAGAAGCCTTTCGAGTGTATGGAATGTGGTTTCAAAGCTGCGGAAAAAGGATGGCTTGTGAATCATATACGAACTCATATCGGAGAGAAGCCTTTCAAGTGTACGGAATGTGATTTCAAAACTGCCTACCAAGCAAGTCTTCGAAATCACAAACGAACTCATTGTGTAAAGAAGCCTCTCGAGGGTACAGAATGTAATTTCAAGAGTGGGCAAACAGCTAATTTGTTGGTTCACAAACGAATTCATACGGAGCAGAAAACTTCCGACTTTACAAAATACAATCATTTAGAAACTACACGACAAATCGATGTAATTGTAAAAAAACAAATAGAAGCTACAGATGATTCACGTGACATTTTGAAATTAGAGGATTGTACTGAAGAGATTGAACTGGAAATGTCCGAAAATCAATTAATAGACAATCAATTGGTGAATATGCATGATCTATAAACGGAACCAATGTAGACATACATATTGAAATATCTTAAACATACTAAGATTTTATGCTTTATTTGCAATAAAAATATGTTTGTACTTTATTCAGTTTTATTCTTTACACGGCTCGTTTTGTTGATGTTTATGAATCAAACGGAATTTTAAATCATTGTTGAAGTTAGACTCGCTTGGAAGCGGCCGCTCTAAAACGAAGCGATTATCGCAAGCGCAGGCAACCGTTGGACGGAGTTCTGGGAGAGAAACTATGTCAAGAGTGGAATCTTATATAAGTGGGAATTCGCACACCCCAGCATAATTATTGTTGCTGCTGAATTTAGTATTACGAAATCTATTTATTAATAAAATACTGTGCGTTTCAGATGGCTGTTGCCCAGAGGTGAGTATACATTGTTCGTGACTATTATTAGTACCTCAAACGAATTAAATTGTTTCACATTTTTATTAATTTATTTCAAAACTAACTCCATAAGAATTTAAATGGTTTTCACTATGCACTAAATTTTAAGCTACTGATTTGATAATCTAATTAAATGTTGCTTGAAACTTATTATATCTATCTGAGAATTGGAATTAAATTATACTGCATGAGAGTTCAATTATTTATGAATTTGAATAGAAGAAAGTGTAGAAACTACATTGGGTTTGATTATTCCATGAGTTTTGTAGACCCGAATATTTGTTAATGTAGTGTATTAAATTACTAGAAAAATCCATTTAAGTCTTAATTTGTTTTGATCCCGTTAGTATAGCTGGGGTGACTTACATAAAGTTACTGCTATACTGTCGTGTGCAAGAATTGCTCGCGACAAAATACATATATTATGCATTGTCATTTATAAAGTATTCCCCATATGTAAAACTAAACATGCGCCAAGGCACCAACGAAGTATAGAAAATCAGATGCAATATATGGAGTGCATCAAAAAACTTGATATTGACGTATGACTGAGTGAAGACTAGGAAAATAGTGAGAAATGTTATTTGAAAATGATTTATATTAATAAAAAATGCATGGGGTTTTGAAATCACCACGTAAGTGAAATTTAAGTTTTTTATATATTTGTTTAAATTGACTCTTCAAATATGAAAATTTTTTGAAAATAATCAAAGTGGATTATGGGGTGTTCGAAAGTATATAATACAATGATAACGAAACTTCTTTAATTAATAGCTATAATCGACAATATAAAATAATCAACATTAACAAATCATATTTCAATTGTATAAATAAAATTTTCAATATTATGCCATTTAGGTATCGATTCTGTGCATTTCGAAACAAAAACCGCTTATCGTAAAGTTTTGTTATACCTATGTTATATGTCAAATGCGCCCCTATTTTATTAAAGTGAAAGTCTCAACAAATTTTGGATAAGGGATTAAAAACGGATTATTTCTGTCTCTCAAAATATTATATATTTTATAAAACATAATATTAAAAAAATATTAATATATTTACATACTATTTAAGACACATTATGTTTAAAACAGAACATATTTTCGACTGGGCTTTTGTAGAAGGAAATATATTTCGTGTGAGAAAATATTTTTTTTAACATCTATAGTGTTTACTTTAAAAGAAATAATTAAAAGAAAAAAGTTATAGTTAAAAGAAGTATATTCATGCATCAAAATGTATATAAAATGAATATAATCTTCAGATGCAAAATTATTAGAATAGCATACAAGCACTGTGGTTTGCTTACATATTTTAAGAATCAACTTCCACGCTTCCAGTTCCACGAGTCTACATGATCTAAGTTCAGGTTTTAATTTGATTGTTCTTTCTCTAAATTTTGTTGATGAAAGCTGAAATCCGAATTTTTCGATCAATATTCATTACATTTAGATCTGTTCGACGCATACACAAAAATCTATTGCCAATACTGTAACGAATAATATTTTATTATACTTAAAAAATAGAAATAAAAGTACTTAGCAAGACTCAAATTATAAGTAAGAAAAATATCCCTAACAGTTCGCGCCGAGTTTATGTATTACTTTAACGGTTTGCGCCAGGAATTTGATCAGAAGGAGAAAGTTCACAACTCTGCACACTTTCAGCAGCTTAAATCTCCCTATCGTGGAAGTAATGTAGGTACACTTTTTACCGCAAGATAGCGCATTGTACAGCAACAGTTCCCAATATTCTATTGAAGTAGGGCCTTATTCTCTAATTTCCTACAAGATCATGAAAATTCGGATTCGAATAATATTTTCATAAAAGTTTTCACACGAATGTTATATTCTCCTACAAAAGGCCAGTTGAAAATGTATGCTTTTTAAAAATATATTATATTTTAAGTAATATGTAAATATATCAATATGTTTTAAAAATATCTTCTTCTTCTTGTTCCTCCTTTTTGTAAGGCATCTGCCTTGTTCTCTAACTTCTTAGCTGGTAGCTGGGATGCTGAATTCCAACTTTCATACCAACGTATGGGTGTACGTCCAGGTGGTCTGCTGGATCTTGGGAGACCATCCCTTGCAATCTTGGGCAATCTGTTGTCATCCATCCGTTCAACATGATCTCTCCATTCGCGACGTCTGTTTCGAGACCATCTAACTATATCTTGGACATCGCAAAG
>WYDF02069787.1:0-11484 GCA_009867245.2 Adranes taylori
AGCAATAAAGTATTATTTTATTTCTAGATGTTTTTGTCTTCTTCTATCCCGAAATTTTAACAGCAGCCCTCGTACTACAGCACACAACAGGAAATTAATCATAGCACCTAAGTAATGCGTACATTCTATGAATAAAACATTTTGTTGTCCCGAATGCGAATATAAGTCTAGAAGCAACATATTCTTGGCAAGTTAAAATCCACATAATACCTTCTTCTACTAGAAAAAACCATTTCATTGTTCCTAATGCGAACAACACTGCGAAGAAGTCTCATTTAAAAACATCTTCAGATCTCATATAACTCTAAAATCTCGACTATACTTTACCAGTTTACCAATACTAAGATACTTTACCACTATAAAACCATTTCCTTGTTCCCCATGCGAATTTAACACTGCAAAGTAGTTTCATTTGAAAATGTGTTTATATCAGAATTTAAATATCTCAAAAATTCCTACCACTATAAAACCATTTCATTGATCCGAATGCGAATACAAGAGTGCAAAGAAGTTATTTGAAAACGTCTTCAGATCTTATATACTTTATCAATATAAAACCATTTCATTGTTCGGAATGTGAACACAAGACTGAATGTGAAAACTTTTTCAAATTTCAGATTCCTCAAAAATCTTTACCACTATGAAACCGTATAATTGTTCCGAATGCAAATACACGAAAACATCTTCAGATCTCAGATACTTCGATAATCTCTACCACTATAAAACATTTCATTGTTCCCAATGCGAATATACGACTATAAATAAACATCATTTGAAAACGTTTTCAGATCAGACACTTCAAAAATTTTTACGACTACTAATTATAAGTAAGATATTTCTAATGCGTTGTTTTAGCCTTGTATTAATTGTATTTATTTTTGATAGAATTTGATGATGTAAAAATAACTACGAAATCGCTAATGGAAATTTTTATATTAAATAAGTGCGCTAGGCGATATAGTTTCTATTTAGCGCTAGGCGGTATAGTTTCGATATAATTTATATAAATATGTCAATGTTCCGAATGCGAGTAGAAGATTGCAAAAATGTCTTATTTAGAAACGTCTTCCGCTCTCATGTAATTCAAATATGTTTACCACTATAAAACCATATTATTCTTCCTAATGTAAATACAACACACGAAGAAGTCTGATTTGTTCTGAATGGGACTTCATTTCATTTCACCGTTCTGAATGCAAATACAAAACTACAAAGAAGTCTTTTTCGAAAACATTTTCAGATCTGAGATACTTCCAAACCACTTTACCACAATTTTCTTGTTCCTATTGTGAATACTAGATTGCAAAGTAGTCTAATTTAAAAAGGTCTTCAGCTCTTAGATAGTTTAAAAATTTTACCACTATAAAACTATTTCAATGTGAATACAACACTTCACATTTGAAGATCTTAAATATCTCAAAAATCTCTACCACTATAAAACAATTTCATTGTTCCGAATGCGAATACCAAACTACAAAGTAGTATTGTTTGAAGACATATTCACATATCGTACACTTCACAGACCTTCGCCACTATAAATATTCCTATGTTCCGAATGCAAAGAATAGACAAAGAAGTTTTATTTCAAAATGTGTTCAGATCTCAGATTTTCAAAAATCTTTACCACTTTAAAACCGTTTTATTGGAATGCAAAAACAAGACTGTAAAGAACTTTCATGTGAAAACATTTACAAATCTCAGATACCCCAAAAATCTCTACCTCTATGAAACCGTTAAATTGTTCCGAATGCACATGCACGACAACAAGAAAATCTTATGTGAAAACGTGTTCAGATCTCAGATATCTCAATTATCTCTACTACAATAAAATATTTCATTATTTCGAATGCTAATTCACGGCTACAAAGAAACATCATTTGAAAACGTGCTCAGATCAGGTACTTCAAAGAGTTTTAACAATAAATATTTCAATGTTCCAAATGCGAATAGGAAACTACAAAGGCGTCTTATTTGAAAACATCTTCAGATCTCATGTAATTCAAAAATCTTTACCACTATAAAACCATTTCAGTGTTTCTCATTTGAAAACGTCTTCAGATGTCATATTCCTCTAAAATCTCGACCACAATAAAACCACTGCTCTGTTCTGAATGCAAATACAAAACTACAAAGAAATCTCTTTGGAAAACGTCTTCAGATCTTAGATATTTTACCACCACCTTACTACCATTTCCGCGTCCCTCATGCCAATACAAGATTGCAAAGTAGTTTTATTTGAAAATATCTTTAGATCTTAGATCCTTAAAATATTTTATCACTATAAAACTATTTCATTGTTCCGAATGTGAATACATCAATTTAAAAAAGTCTCATTTGAAAAAATTGTTAGATCTTATATTTCTAAAGAATCTCTATTACTATAAAACTATTTCATTGTTGCGAATGCGAATTCAAATCTGCTAAGAAATATCATTTGAAAACGTCTTTAGATCTCATATATTTCAAAGATCTCTGCAACTATAAATAATTTAGTGTTCCGAATACAAAACTGCAAAGAAGTCTGATTTCAAAAAGTCTTCACGTGCTTCAAAAATGTCATGTGCTTCAAAAATCTTTATTACTATAACATTTAATAGTTCGGAATGCGAATACAAGACTGAAAGAAGTAGTCTCTGAAGAAGAAGACTGAAGAAGTAGTCTCATGTGAAAATGTTTTCAAATCTCAGATTGCTCAAAAATCTCTTCTACTATAAAACTGTTTTATTGTACCGAATGCAAATACAAGAAGTCTCATTTGAAAACGTCTTCAAATCTAAGATACCTGAAAATCTCTACCATTATGAAACCGTTTCATTGTTCAAAAAAAGTCTTATATGAAAACGTGTTCAGATCTCAGATGCCTCAATCATCTCTACCACTAGAAAATATTTTATTGATTCGAATGCGAATACACAACTAGAAAGAAACATCATATGAAAACGCGTTCAGATCAGATACTTCAAAGAGTTTTACCATTATAAAATTATAAAACCTTTCACGGACCAAATGCCAATTCAAATCTGATCATTGGAAAACGCCTTCAGATCTCATATATTTCAAATATCTCTTTAACTATAAATATTTCAATGTTCCGAATGTGAATACAAAACTGCAATGAACTCTTATTTCAAAACGACTTCACATCTCATATACTTAAAAAATCTTCATCACTATATCATTTAATTGTTCGGAATGCGAATATAAGACTGAAAAGTAGTCTCATTTTTTTTCTTTCATTATCATTTTTTATAATCTATTGTCATTTTTCTTCAAATACGATTTTAAGTATTGTGAATGCCGCTGTTATTTAATAAATGATGTTTTACAAAAACTAAATGTACTTTAAGTTGTTAGAAGTTAAAAACTGTACTACGCCAAAGAAAAAAAAAGAAATAACGAGAACCATATAAACATACATACACATATGCAAAAGAAACTTTTCATAACTTGTGTTATCTAGAAAACACTTGCTAAAGTCTATAGAAGATAAAGCAGCAGAGATTTCCTTTTTTTACACAGACAAAGATTTCCAAAACAAGTTTTTCTTTCCGATAAGAAAACTTTTCGCTGCATAAAATGTATAAGTAAAGAAAAAGCTTTCTCATATTTTAGATAAAATGAAACATGTCCGTACGTCATTTTTATTTGAAATGCATTATCCATTATAGACGGAATTAATATTATACCAGGATTGTTTAAGAAATTTCTAGTGAAGTTTCTTTGTGTTTTATGCCAGAATGAAGTAGTTTTCGGACAAAAAACCAATGTGTGTAGGTGTCGTGATTACTTTTAAACTACTAAGCCAATTTGAAAGAAACTTGAACGAAACTTGGTGCAGTTGAAAATGTCTTCGAAAAATCTATACCACTATAAAACCATTACATTGTTCCGAATGCAGATACAAGACCGCAAAGTAGTATTACTTGAGAATGTCTTCAGATCTCATTTACTCCAATGATCTTTACCAATATAAATATTTCGATGTTCCGAATGCGAAAACAAGAGTGCAAAGAAATCTTATTTGAAAACGTCTCTAGATCTCATGTAATTTAAAACATTACCGCTATAAAACCATTTCATTGTTCAGAATGCGAATACAACATTGCAAAAAAGTCTTTTTTTTGTACTTTTAGAACCAAGATTAAAAAATAATGGGTGAAATCCATCAAATAGGATTATTTTTATATCCGATTTTTAAGATTTGGTTTATTAAAGTTGATGGCTTAGTTCTATCTGTTGCTTTTTTTAAGCTAGTTGAATTTTTATTGTCCTGTCCACTTATTGAATTTTTATGGTCCTTTTAATATGGACCTGGTAATATGGAATTTTTTTGGCGGTCCTGTTCTATAGAACGATGTTTGAAACTTCTCGTTATTTAATGTATAAAGTTTGAGTTTATAAATTGCGATAGATTGTTATCAGTTACGTTTTGTGTCATCACTAAACTTTGAACAAATTCTCTAGTCGTATTAGTCTAATATGTCCGATTAAAAACAATTCAACTGTACATTTACAGCACATTTACTATTTATTATTTCATATAAAATTAGAATAGCGTGTGCAGCTTTTAGCTCTAAAGAGTTTTTCGGGCAATATACTAAAGACATACTAAAGACGTTTTGTGAAGTGGTGCGAGAGGGGAATTTGAATGAAGATGAACAAACGAGAAGTAAGTGTTTTGTGTTTCTTTATCAGTGTTCTACCGCGATGCAGACGGCAAGTGTGTAAATACAGCTCAAGCGTTGCGACGCTTATCTTTGGCGCGCAGTTCTACATAGAAAAGACGCTGGCGATAAGAGATGGAAGAGGGCCATCGGGTGTTTATGTGCGTGTATATTTGTACCTAATCTAACATTCTCGAAGTTTATATTCGTTGAATTTTAATGAGATAAAAATAATAAGCAAGATAATTTACGAGATGACATTTCAAAAATTATTTCAATTTTAAGAATATTTTTTATATAATTTTAAAACTCTAAACTAAACATAATGAAAAATATTTAAATAGTTAAAATAATAAGATCTTTATAATAGTATCCCAGAAATTTCCAATGCCAGAAATGTGCATCTACCCTTACCTTACTTTTTTAAGTCAATCTGAACTTCCTAAACGTCAATATGTAGTTTTCGAAATAATTAACTCACTAAACATATTTTTTTGCATCAGGAAAGGAGAAGGTGGTAATATGGGATGTAGTTCTCAAAAGGAAACGGTTACATTTTTTTGTGAGGTGCTACTATCATGCATTCTCCATACAAAACAACTTACGACATCATACAGATAGTGTTGCTTTAGTTTCAGTCTCCTACCACCAGTGTTTGTGTAGTTGTCAATTATTTTTTATTTCTGCTTGTACCGAAACTGAATGTATTATTTTCTATCACATATTCAACAAATTTAACAAAAAAATAGGGGGAAGCAATGGGACCTAAAAGAAATGACTAAGGCCATCAATAGAGAGAAAGTCATAGAGGCTGTAAGTCATTTTAAAGTGCCAAAGTCGAGACTCGAAAAATATCTCACCTGACGTTGCAGCAGGAATAGTTCTGAGTAGGTCACTGAAGAAGACTTGGTGAACTATATTTTGCTTATGAAAAAACAATGCTATGGGCTTACTAGAAATGATTTTAGACGGATGGCATTCCAGCTAACGGAACGAATGGCATTGATAACCCTTTCAAGGACCGAATAGCAGGCCGTGCTTGGTTCAATCACATCATGCGCAGGTACGATAATCTTTCAGTTAGAACACCAACTAGTACATTTATTGCCCGTGTTCTAGGATTTGACAAGACCAACGTGAATTTTTTTTGATTTACTGAAGGACATAATGTCTAATCCAAATCGGATATATAATCTATATGAAACTGGTTTGTCCATTGCTGATTGCTTTTATGAGTGGGAGCGATGAATTTGTTCCGTCTCTGCTGATTTTCCCACGGACCAACTGGTCAAACCAACTTATGAAAGGATCTCTCCCTGGGTCAATTGGTGACTGCCATCCCAGTAGATGGATTCAAATCTATCTCTTCATTAAATGGTTTTCTCATTTTATTCAATTTATAAAACCATCACCTGAGTCTTCAGTCTTACTCATGCTCATTCTTGATGGGCATTATACACTTACTAGAAATTTGGAAGTTGTGTTATAAGCACGGGAAAATCATGCACCTATCATTGATGGGACCATTAAAATCCTACTGCAATGTAATTTTTGAGACGCGTGTCTTAGAGTGATCACCAGAAGTCACTTTTTATGATACCGCTGAATTATTAGACAAGGCTTACTTAAAAATTATGACAGGTGAAATTGTATTTAATGGTTTTTGCAATTGGTATTTGCCCAATTAATAGACCAGTCTTTTTCGAGACTGACTGCAGTGAGGCACAAAATGTCAACGCTTTAAAAGAAAATGTGGATAATTCTGCTGACGAGGTTGTGAGGCCTGCTAATCTGGTACATAGAGGGCAAGAATTTGGGTCAAGCACAAATAAACAAGTTTGGCCAAAACCGAGCACAAACAGACATGTTACTCCGGAAGACATTTTTCGTATTCCAGTGACTAGAAAAATATAACAAATCGCAAACGAAAACTCACTTTCACTATTATGCTGACTAGCACCTTGCAAGACATCTCTTGAGCTTGTAAATGAAAAAAAGGCATTCAAAGAAAATAATTTACAAAAAAAGACAAATATGAAATTGTTTCAAGAAAAATCTCTTTTGAAAACTTTTGCAGTTCTTAAATATCTCAAAAATCTCTACCACTATAAGACCATTTCATTCTTCTGAATGCGAATACAAGATTATCAGGTAGTATTATTTGAAAACGTCTTCAGATATCATATACTTCAAAGATTTTTACCACTAAATATTTAAATGTTCCGATTACGAATACAAGACTACAAAGTAGTAGTATTTGAAAACGTCTTCAGATCTCATACATTTCAAAAATCTTTCCGATTATAACACTATTTCATTGTTCGGAATGCGTATACAAGACGGGAATGTAATATCATGTGAATACGTTTTCAAATCTCAGATTCCTCAGAAATGTCACCACTATAAAACAGTTCCATTGATGAAGCAGCAATGTTAATCCGGAGACATTTCGCCTATTCCAGCAACTAGAAAATACATAACAAATGGCAAACGAGAAGCCACTTCCACTGTTACGTTGACCAGTTCACCTTACGAGACATATCTTGAGCTTGCAAATGAAAAAAAGCCTTACAAAAAACGACAAATAGGAAATGGTTTAAAGCAACAAAAACTACCAAAGAAAAGCCTAAATAAAAATCAAACCTTAAGAAAATAAGAAAAGACAAAATCAGAAAAAAATAGGATAAGGAATCCTATACAGATGATGATGACGAATCCATTTCTTCCGGCCTATCAGTTTTAACAGATGTGGTAGGAGTGGACCCTTAAAATGAAAACGTGGAGTCCATTATTTATTGTGAAAAATATTTATCTCGACCGGGTGAGCCATCACTCTCCGTTATCTGGAGATATGCTAGCAACAATCGTTAAACCTGTGTATCGAATTAAAATCTTATGCAATGCAATACTCTTTACCACTACAAAATCATTTCATTGTTCGGAATGGGAATAGAACACTACAAATAAGTCTCATTTGAAAACATTTTCATATCCGAGATACTTTGGCCACTATAAAACTATTTCCTTGTTCCCAATGCGATTACAAGATTGCAAAGTAGTCGTATTTGCAAATATCTTCAGATTTTAGATATTTAAAAAAAATTAGCGGAATAAAGCTATTTCATTGTTCCGAATGCGAATACAACACTTAAAAAATTCTTTTTCGAAAATATTTGCTGATCTTAGATAACTCAAAAATCTCTACCATTATAAAACCATTTCATTCTTCTGAATGCAAATATAAGGATACAAAATAGTATTATTTGAAAAAGTCTTCAGATCTCATATACTTCCAAAATTTTTACCGCTATAAATATTTAAATGTTCCGAATGCGAATACAAGACTACAAAGTAGTAGTTTTTGAAAACGTCTTCAGATCTCATACATTTTAAAAATCTTTTCGATTATAACACTATTTCATTGTTCGGAATGCGTATGCAAGACTGGAATGTAATATCATCTGAATACGTTTTCAAATCTCAGATTCCTTAAAAATGTCGACCACTATAAAACCGTTCCATTGTTCAGATAAGCAGGCATGCTAATCCGGAAGAAATTTTACCTATTCCAGCGACTAGAAAAAACATAACAAAAGGCAAGCGAAAAGTCACTTCCACTGTAATGACGACTAATTCACCTTGCAAGACATCTCTTGCGCTTACAAATGAAAAAAAGAACATCCAAAGAAAATCATTTACAAAAAAAAAAACAAATAGGAAATTGTTTAAAGCAACACGAACTACTAAAAAAAAGCCTACACAAAAATCAAAAGGTAAGAAAATAAGAAAAGACAAAATCAGTAAAAATAAGGATAAGAAATCCTGTTCAAATGATGATGACGAATCCATTTCTTCCGGGATATCAGTTTCAATAGATGCGGTAAGAGTGGACCCTCAGAATGAAGACGTGGAGTGTATTTTTTGTTGTGAAAAATATTTATCTCGACCGGGTGAGCAATCATCCTCCGTTATTTGGAGATATGCTAGCAAAATCGTTAAACCTGGTATCGAGTTCACATCTTTTTACCAATACAAAACCATTTCATTGTTCGAAATGCGAATTGAACTTTACAAATAAGTCTCATACGAAAATGACTTTAGATCACATATACCTCTAAAATCTCGATCACTATAAAACCATTTCATTGTTCCGAATGCAAATACAAGACTACTAAGAAGTCTCTTTTGAAAACATTTTCATATCTTCTGAGATACTTTACCACTATAAAACTATTTCCTTATTCCCAATGCGATTACAAGACTGCAAAGTAGTCGCATTTGAAAATGTCTTCAGATTTTTGATATTTAAAAAACTATAGCACTATAAAACTATTTCATTGTTCCGAATGCGAATACTGCACTTCAAGAAAAATCTCTTTAGAAAACTTTTGCAGATCTTAAATCTCAAAAATTTCTACCACTATAAAACCATTTCATTCTTCTGAATGCGAATACAAGATTCTCAGGTAGTATTATTTGAAAACGTCTTCAGATATCATATACTTCCAAGATTTTTACCGTTATAAATATTTAAATGTTCCGAATGCGAATACAAGACTGAAAAGTAGTAGTAGTTGAAAACGTCTTCAGATCTCATACATTTCAAAAATATTGTCAATTCTAACAATATGTCATTGTTCGGAATGCGTATACAAGACTGGAATGTAACATCATGTGAATACGTTTTCAAATTTCAGATTCCTCGAAAATGTCGACCACTATAAAACCGTTCCATTGTGCAGCTAAGCAGTCATGTTAATCCGGAAAACATTTTGCCTATTCCAGTGACTAGAAAAACACAACAATTTGCGAACGAAACACCACTTCCACTATGCTAACTAGTTCACCTTACGAGACATCTCTTCGGCTTGCAAATGAAAAAAAAAACATCCAAAGAAAATCATTTACAAAAAAAAACAAATAGGAAATTGTTTAAAGCAGCAGAAACTACTAAAAAAACGCCTATTAAAAAATCAAAAGGTAAGAAAAGAGAAAATGAGAAAAAATAAGGATAAGGAATCCAGTACGAGTCCATTTCTTCCGGGGTATTAGTTTTAACAGATGCGGAAGGAGTGGACCTCCAGAATAAAAACGTTGACTGCATTTTTTGTTGTGAAAAATATTTGTCTCGACCGAGTGAGCAATCACTCTCCTTTGCTGGGTTATCTGGTGGCATTTTTGCTGGGTTATCTGGAGATATGCGAGCAAAAATCGTTAAACTTGTGTATAAATTTTTATTAAAATTTGTTTAATAAGGTTTGAATTATTCGATTTAAATGCATATGCTTACACACAGGCGCACAGACACAAAATCATACTTCAAAACCCGTTTTCTACACTCCAAAATGTGCTTATTCTTTCATAATAAGACATATGATATATGAAAGATAGTAACACTATAGAAAACTCTTTGAAAAATTAACTACTTTGAATGCTTCGTAATCAAATCCATCCAGATTTCGTGTCAATTGGTAAAAGCGATTATTGAGTAACATTGCATGATCGTGATAAACTTTGCTAAGGTAATGAGCAGCTTGGTGAGTGGTAACTGTCAATTGTCAGTGATTGAGATAGATATAAAAACGTAACATGGTAAAAGAGAGAGAAAAAAAAATGTATGAAGATAAATCAGATTCGAAGTAAATAAACATAATCATTAGGGTTACAGTCAGGAAGCTTAATGTTAATATTGTTTATATATCATCAGTAGACTATGAATGTTGCTAAATTACAACTGATTTCAATGGATCCAAGTTGTAAATAGGCAATAAGTGTGTAATAGTTTCTTTAGTAAAAATTTAAATAAAAATGAAAAATTAATGCCAACCAACTCAATGCAATCGAAACACATATCCCATGTAGTCACGCAAGCAGATCTATTATATCTGCTTGCGGATCATTCGCAAGCAGATCATTCTCACTACAGAAACCATTAAGCTGTCAGCATTGCACAAGATTCATTGAATAAATAGCTGAAAATCTTATCTAGTTCTCTACCCTCTTCTGTTAAAATCTTTTCAACTACTCGACTCTTCCCTTTGCCATCGAGCAGAATTTTGATTCGTACTTGCCAAAATGGCAAAATATTGTACAAAAATTCCACGACAAAGCGCCAACCAAAATTTCAACACAGTCAAACAAACATTGACTTAGATGTTGTCAATTTTACAAAGTTAGTGCGCAAATAAGCAGATAATTCCTAAAGGGCCTATTATTAAATGGACATTCATTTTCTTCAGATCTAGTTGACAAGATTCAAAAACAGGAGAATTTTCAGACTATTTCTGGCATCGGAAAGAAATCCTGCAAGTACATTTGGAGTAAAATCAACTCTATATATCATATCCAATTCCAACTTTCTGTTTAAGATATTTGCAAACAACCTGTATAAACTGTTCATAACAACCCTTTAACTTTCGACCTTTGCGCTAGCACCTCTTTTATAAACCGGTACGTTTTCTCCTCTCTTCCATTCGTCTGGTATATTACTTTTACACTTCCTTATCTCATTCATTCCTCTTGCTAATGCTCTCATTCTTTTGTTCCTTCAAAGACTTCTATATTTCCGCCATTTCATCCTCTCCCACAAAAGTACCATTCTTCATTCCTTTAATTTTCTTTATTACTTCCTCGACAGTAATCAGTAATCATGTTCTCAAGAATTTTCCCACACATTTCCTATTCTCTCTTTCCTCTCCTTTACCACCAGTTTCCTCCCTACATTTTAATTCCCACTCACTCAGATTTTATTGTTCCGAATGCGAATACAAGGCTGCAAAGAAATATCATTTGAAAACGCTTTCAGATCAGATACTTCAAA
>WYDF02069798.1:0-11484 GCA_009867245.2 Adranes taylori
ATCATTATTTTCACTTCCATACTCATATCAGACTCCAGATATCTTGGCCTCGCTCCTTCTACTTCTATTTCCTTATATCTTTTATTATATCTCGATCCTCTTATTTTCTCTCTTCTCTCCTGCATTTCCACATCATTCATCTTTCTCTCTACTTCCATTTCCCATACTCCTCCATTCATCATCCTATTATACCATTCTCCCATAGACCACCCACATCTCACTCCTTTTCGCTCCATCACCCATTTATTCCTTTTTCCTCCTCTCTTCAGCTCCTCCAAAGCACTTATATATACCTTCCTCACAATTCTTTCAGGATATCTTAGCATCACCTTCCCGTCATATTTTACCATCTTTTTTACTCCTTTTACCCAGCACTTGTATCCGTTAAGCTCCTGTAATACGATTTAGATCTTTAAAATAAGATAGAAATTCTCTAAAGAATAGTAATTTTGTATGTTGCGGTAATATTGTTTTTAAATCTATTTCATAGAAATTTTATACAAAGTAAAGTACTTAGTAAAATATTTGCGAAATTCAAGAAACAGCCGCAATATAATGTTCATATTGCTCAAAAAATAAATTGTTGAATATATTATAAGTTTAGAAAAGTATTTAATACAAATTGGTAAGCAGTACTTAAAAGCATAGTAGGTATAAAACCCAAATTGTCTGCATTTATGATTTATTACATATCCAGTCGTTTTTACACTCATGTCGTCTGAAATGCTGAATATTCTAGTTTAAAAATATGTATAATGCAATTCGTTATGAAATAGACAACATGTTAAATATATTATGATAGATTTCGGCATTTTATATTTAATAATTTTTATATAACTGTGTGTCATAATTATGAAAAGCCATTTGTTTATCAATCCACTTAATAAACATACCCACATTAACATAAACCCCTGGAGTATTTTGTAAACCACATGTAAGACCCCATGACACAATGCCAGCTTGTATGAAACGATCTGGTTGACCTTCAATAGGACATACTAATGGACTTCCTAAAATAAATACAAAAATATTAATACATTAATATCACATTTAGTTTAAAAAGTGATTGTTTTACCTCCATCTCCCTTACACGTATCTTTATTTCTCTCGCCTCCAGCACAAATAAAACTCTGATGCAGATTGAAATAGGGACCCAGTCGAGCTATTTGTAACGTTCTCAAACAAACATCACGTTCAACCAATGGTAATTCCATTTTCTTGAGTACTGACTGATAAGTTCCTTTTCGATCATATGCGTTCTTACCCCATCCACTTGCTATACAACGTTCGTGTTGTTGATAGATGGCACCTTGCGTAGGTAAGCAAGCAACACCAACAGTTTCAGTCAGCTTAAAAGGTGAGTCGACAATTAAGATAGCAATATCGTTTCGTAGAGAGCCCGAATGATAGTTGGGATGTAATATAATCTAAACAAAATTTTCCTTCTTTTAGAATAGAATAGCTTTATTATGTGTTCCAAATATTGTATCTTTTAAATTTTTACAAATAAAATGTGAATTTAATCTATTCTAAAAGGTGCTATTTGTTGTTAAAACAGTGACACCCCTTCTCCTTTAAAGTTTATATTTGTGTGATACCGCATTCAGAGTAAAAAAAATGTTTTGAGAACATGGTGTTCAAATGCATGTAAAAGTTTAAAAATAAATATTTTGAGAAGCAATTAAAAGATTCGTACGAAATAATTTTTTTTCTTTGTTTTTGTAGAAACATAAAGGTAGACCTTGTACAAATAAAAATTTGGTACAATTTATTAATAACTTTCACCTTCTTGCAGTATCTATCCTGATGTTTCAAAGGCTCATCTCTACTTTCCCAATTCCATTCACCAGCCCTTAATCTGTATCTGTGTACACCGTTATTATTTCCACCACCAGTTACGCTTAGAATGTTACCATTGCGTGGCCGCAATCCATTAATAGGACGACGTCTCGCATTATGTCCATACGGATAGGAATTCCTATTAGATTTTCTACGGTTTTCATTAGTTCGTAAATCATCCACACAATGCGCTGCGGTTATTGCTACTTCAGGATGGATTAATGTAGCTCCGCAGTGGTAAACATTACCATCCAGTAAACCAAGCATCCAAGGAAATTCGCCAAAAGTAGCTTCATTGTTTTCACCTAAAAAGTAGATTTATTTGCAAATCTGACTAAGTTCTACACTTCATACATCTCTAACAATACTTAAAAGTAAACTTATTTATTTAGAATTTCAATTAAGTATTGCATAGTTGTTTTTAATTGAAGTACATATACAAGAGAATTCTGATAGAGTAACTCACAGCAGGGATCTCATTGTATACAAAGTACCTGAGAGTGAATCAGCTAATATTAACGATAGAATTGAATGTGGTAAGAGCTTCTGTAATGAATCTTAGATGGGTGTTTCAGTTAATACTAATAAAGATGTGGCAAGAAAAACTCTCCAAAAAACGTCCAATCAAAATTGTTATGGGTAATGCTACAGATGTGCAAGCGAACTTAAAAAATAAATCGAAAATAACTGATAGTCGTATAAAAATTAATGGTGATTATATCCCTAAACAAAGAGAACACTGGAAGAGGTTGATGGAACAAAAGGTGAAAATAACTTATCTATCAAATATTTTAATCGTGTTGCAAACATAGTTAACTCGAATAGGAATAACACGGGAAACTAAAGATTCCCCTTTCAATTTACACACACAACGCTGGAGGAATAGGAACTAAATTAAGTGAATTTAAAAAATCAGACAGTATCATGTACTATTATTATGACGCAATTATTATAGTGGAGAGCTGGAGTAATAATAACATTTCTGACTATGGATTAAAATTGCCAAATTACAATGTGTTTCGATTTGATCTAGTGATTCAACAACTGTCCAAAAAGAGGATGAATCAAAAAAGAGAATTTGTATAAAATTGAAACATACAAGCAGAGTATGTTTAAAACAATAAAATTTGATAATTTAATAACTAATATAAATGATTACCTTCTTCGGAAACAATTCTAAATCCTAGTATTATATCCTCCTCGTAATCTCCAGATGAGTTCATTTCATCCATTCGTGATGAATTATATGTATATTGCATTGTTCTCAATGCAAATGGATCTCGCCCCTGAATCAGATTTGTAGCGTATGGAACAGCGTTATCAATCGTTTCAAGTTCCTCAGATTCTGATAAAGAAGGTCGGCCCCCGCTACCAAAACCATTATATAGGCGCCCGCATTGTACTTTGCAACAAACATCAAAATCACCACTACATTCTGGATCCTTTGCATGTTCTTGTTTTTGTTGTACAAATGATTGAGCATCATCGGATTCTTGTGGCGATGGCAGTTCATTGTCAATTATTGTTCTAAAAAACATTATTACTCTGTTTCATTTAAAAAAAGTCAAATATGTAGTCATACCGAACGTCCATAATTTCAATTTCATCTTCGATTAACCCGCTAAAATCTTCTTTGCATTGCCAATAAGGTACACATATACAATTTTGGTGCTTGACTTGCGTCGAAGACTGACTTATTAAATTTGTTTGGAGAAAAGCGTAGTTGCTCAAAAAATTGGAATTTTGACAATACTTCATATTGCAAAGTAAACTTATAAGAAACGATATTTTTCCAATATTCTGTAAAATATGCAACAAAAAATGTCTTCTATAATTCCATAATTCCATGCCATAGATAGTAAATAATATACATTTTTTAATGAAACGCGATTTTTTCAAAAAATTGCTCACAAGTTTACTCCTAAACCATGGGCTGTTCTAGATTCAGATAACAAACTAATGGCGCTCTTAAGACAAACTTAAGTCTTATAGGGTGTTGAAAACATAGAGGAAATATGCTGAAGCGTTATACGCAGATAATAATTTTAATCTTAATGACACTGCTCTACCAAATGACTAGCTAGAACCTAGTTGAAGTTAAAATAGCCATCAGAAAACTCCACTACCATCAATTCCCTGGTATAACAAGAAACTGCAACTGAATCGCTCTCATATCACACGCAAGTAAAGTTCTTTTATATATACTAAGAAATATACTAGAGCACTATCTATTATAGCAAATCGCACCTGAACAAGCACCTGAACAGGCTTTGTAGAAGCAGGAGGCACGTGTGATCAAATTCTGCATATAAGACGTGAATAAATTGAAAAAGCACGTGAATACTACGTTCCTTTATATCTCTGTCTAATTGATTATTAAAAGACTCGCAAATAATCAATGGTGCAGATTGTGGGAAATCTTATTGGAGATGGGAGTACCAAAACACCTGCTGCATTTTGTACCAACGGCCAAGCTATCATGAAAACAGAGAACAATCTTACCCAAAAGTACAGTATTTGAAAAGGAGTGAGACGAGGTGTATATACGACAAATATATAATCAGACTAGTACTGTAGTGTTATGATCGGTAATTTACTAATCATTTGAGAGGAGTGGATAAAGAACAGGGTGGAAGGGATACGTAATGGAGAGGAGGATGAGGTGAACGAGATAAGTGTAGAAGAGGTTACATGAGAAATTAAAAAAAATGAAAAAAAGGGGAACAGCTGGGCGAGATAGGATGTATGTGCGTGTATGGGAATGTTTGAATGAGAAGGGATTGGGAGAGTTAGTGCGAGGGATGAACAAGGTATGGAAAAGAGAGGTAGGGATGTCAGAGAAATGGAAGAAAGGAGAAAGTGTAAGGGTATATAAAAGAGGGAATAGAGTGGAAGTGGAAAGTTATAGAAGAGTAACAATAATGGATGGGTTGTATAGATTGTTTACGACGGTGATTAATAGATTAGAGGAGGGAGTAAGTAAGAAGGAAATAATATCGGAGACTCAGAGCGGCTTTGTCAAGGGGAGAGAGGAACAGCGGATAATATAGTAATTATTAATTATGTGATTAATCGGGAGATTGCTAAAAGGAAGAAAATGGATATGCTGTTCGTAGATATAAGGGAAGTTTGCGTTTGATATGATAGTGAGGGAGAGATTGTGGGTGAGAATGGAGGGGGTAGGGTTATCAAAAGGAACGACGAGAATGGTAAAAGACATGTATGAAGGAGTGAGAGTGAATGTGGAGATTTGATCAGCATGGTTTGAGACACACAGAGGAGTGAGACAGAGTTGCCCTCTTAGTGCTGCACTATTTAAGACTTATTTGGCAGATTTGAAGGAGATTATGAGGAAAGCTGGTGGAATTGTTGGAAAGAAAAAAGTCTGGTCTTTTACATATGCTGATGATATAGTATGTATGGCTAGTAGAAAAGAAGAGATGGATGAAATGATAGAGCGAAGGAGGAGATATATGGGTAAGAGGTGTTTAGAAGTAAATGTGGAGAAAACGAAAGTGATGGTGTGCAAGAAGGGAGGGAAAGAATGTAGAAAGTGAGTTTAGTATAGGGGGATGTAAAATAGAAAGAGTGAAGAAAATTAGATATCTTAAATTTGTCGCAAAATGGAAAGTTTACTGATCATATTGAGGCGGTGACAAAAAAGGCAATAGCAGTTATAGAAAGAATGAGAATGTTTTAGGAGAGAAAGTTTTGGGAATCGGTGAGGATGAGGAATAAGATAATGAATGTATGCGTGAATAGTATTATGATGTATGGAGCAGAGGTATGGGCGGTGGAAGAAAGAGAGATGTTAGAGGGGCTGGGGATAGGGTGTATGAAAAGATTTTAGGTTTGGATAGAAACACACCTAATGGTATAGTTCTGCAGGAGTTAGGCGAATATAAAGTATGGATTACAGGAGTAAAAAAATCGTGAGTTTTGAGCGGAAAGTATTAATTAATGAAAATAGCAGATTAGTGAAAAAGGTGTATGTGGAAGTTATGATGGCAAAGAAGGAGGAATGGGTGAATGAATAAATTGAGAGCAGAATGAAGGTGAATGATAGAGTGGGATGGTCGACGTGTAGGTGGTGGGAGCGGTTGTTGAGAGGAAAATAGGGAGTGAGTGAGGTTGTAGAAAGATTGAAGGACGTGGAAAGGCAGAAGAGGATGGAAAAGTTAAAAAGTAGCAGGTGTAATAAGAAATATAGATGGATAATGAATGAAAATGGGATGTGCAAATATCTGTTATCAGGTTAAGCGTGTATGAGAAAAGAATGATTGCGAGGTTTAGGTGCGGAAATGAAGAGGAAAAAATAAGTATTGGCTGAATGAGCAAGAACGAATGTGTAAGAGGACAGAGGAAAAGAGAGTCACTGCGTAACGGAATATGAGGGAATAGATTGGAGTGAGGGAGAAAGAGAAATAGGGAAAAAATGGATATTAAGTCTGGGATATAAAGTAAAAGGTAGAGAAATAATAATGAAAATCGTGCGTGAAATACAGAGAAGGATATAAGGGTGGGGCTGTATTGTTTTGACTGAAATTCTTGTAAATACCAACTTGGAGGAGCTACTCGTACGACGGAAAATAAAGAACGTTGGAGATCAACAGTACACGAAGTCATACGATCTATTGAGGATAAACCACAACCACAACGTATCGATCACGATATTGAACCGTGATGATGATAAATTTGTAGAATCATAAAAGATGACTAAAACTTTGCCATCGAAATATAGGCAGTTGTGTAAAATACAGAATAAAACGACATAGTCTGAAGAGTTATTTTTATAATATTGTTTATTATGAATGATATGGAGTTTATGATGATAAAATATAGTTAGAATTTTATGTAATTATATAAAAGTTCTCGATTTATGACAAAAAGTTTTCTGTACAAATATTAGAAAAATGAATCTTTCGTGTTACTTATGTATTTAATTTTTTTCAGGTAAGTGTCCTTTTTCTCTATTAAAATTGTATTTATTTGAAAATGAAATTTTAAGTCAGCAACTAAGCCCATAAATTTTCGTTTCTTTAAACCAATTTTCAATAGGTGCATGTCAATGTTTGTTAAAATATTTTTGTTTCTTTTAATATTCCAAAATAAAAGAACATAAATCAAAATATTTATTGTTCTAAATCAAACTAGGTAAAAACGTTTCACTTACCATACTTTTTCTAATTAAAAAAAAGTCACAATAATATTATACACTAACTAATATTTATTTTAATAAATACCATAAAAACTTTCATAATAATCGAAATATACTTTCATAATTGTGCTTCAAATTATTCGTTTTGGAACAAAATATTTTCAAAATAATATCTTGTTATTATAACTTGTTCTTAGATTAATTTACCTTGTCTCCCCACTATCTATAGGATCTTTCATAATCCTGCTGCATTTCAGCAGGTAGTTATAATCTAATGATTCTAAGCAGGTAAAAAATTCTTAGAAAATAATCTATTAGTTGTTAAGTGTGCACACAAACGGAATATAAGAATGTGATATTTCTTTGTTGCTCAAAGCGTTGTTTGATTTACATACAGTTGAAATTGATTTGGTTTAAACTTGCAAAGATGTATTTCATTTGGTAAGTTACATGGTTTTTTATAAATTTATGTATCACTCTTTTAAATTATACACATAATGATATAAAGTGTATTAATATATTATGAAAATGTTCTTCATTACGTTGGTCGCGTTTTCCACATTTTCGCTTATTTGTACTTCTAGAATTTTGTACTTCAATAAAATTTTAATCTTTCTAGGTTTCTTACAATTTTTGCTACATATCAAGTCTGTAGCTTTAAAATTTTACTAACGAAAATCAACGAGGAATTATTGAAAAGAAACTGCACTTGCATTCCATATTATCAATGCTCAGACGAAACAGGAGTTTTAATAACAGATGGAACTGGACTATTTGATTTCAGGTAAAGTTTTTATTTCAACGAATAATTATTTCACATACATTTCTTAAAGTCAATTCTAAAAATGTTATTACTATTACAAAGCAATTTCTGTTAATATACAGACATTACTATAATGTGCAGCTTTTGTTATGTTCTAAGAGTAAACCGCCAACTGATCACCGCTAAAAAATATAATTCTAACACATATTCATCTCAAGCGAAAACTGTTCACACTTTTCGTAACAGAAAAGTTTATGTGAACAAAGTTCGGTAATAAGGAAAATGACAAATCAGGGGAGTTTGAACATCTTCTTCTCCACTTGCGTTTCATTCCCCAGACCTTTCATTTTCCTGAGCATTTTAAATCTAACTAGTTGGTGATGTTTCCACAGAGATCTTTTACTTCGTTTTAAACTGCTGCTACATAGCTAGTTGTACTAACGTTTTCAGGTTTAGCAATTTAACCGTAATTTTTCTCATTAACGAATGTTTTTCGGACTAATTTTCATAGAAACTTTTGTCCCAGATTGTATTTGTAGTTAAGGCGTATGATGGTATATTTTCGATCTAACGAATCGAAATCTTTAAAATATACGGAAGGTAAATGTGTCCAAATATTTTCGAAAGTTTCCACTTGTTCATGCGCAATTAAAATCTATTTCCGTTATACGTCCATATGGTCGGTCCTTTCTGAAACTGATAGATATTATGTGGCGCGCTCAAGATTTTTTTTCTTATATTCGTACTCTAATAAAAAACATGTTCGGAGGACCCAAGCGATTAAATAAACACAAAGTGAGTAAAAATTTTAGTTGTTGCAAACTGAATACCCAGCATTTCAGCCTCCAATGTCAGTTTATAAGATCTTAAAAATTTGCATCTTAAAAATTTTGTTAGGTATCAGAATTTCTCCCATTGTATTGTGCCATGTAACTGTTTCTTGTGCAAACTGAGAATTCTGAAAATATTCTATCCGCGCAGATTTTTGCATCTATCAATTTTTTGCTGTTCAAATTTCTTCAATAACAATTTACTATTTTCAATATGGAAGTAACATTTTCTCATTTTGTAGCTTAAAAGAAATTTAATTTAGTGAAGTTGGCTGACCGTTGTTTTTTAATCATGGGCGTGAATTTAATGTGAAATCCCGGTTTACCATTTAAAATATTTCTAAATTCTTTATCCTATGTTCTCATCCAGAAATTTCATTACTCCTGTCTTAATAGCAGTTTAGAAGATTTTTGAGAATAGAGGTGTTATTGATACTGGGCTGAAGTTTACAGCTTTATTTATGTCATCATTCTTGTGTATCGGTATCACTTTATGTACGTGAGGGAAATATTTTACGTAAATATTTAAGTACGTAATATTTTAAATACGTGAGGGAAGGTGCTCTAGTTAAAGCACAAATTTATCACATGTGTGGGTGAATTAATAATGCTACGATTGACATGTTTTATTATAGTCACTGAGATATTATATTTCTTTCCAGTCTATGAGTTCTTGAGACCATTAATTATTTTGTACATATCTGATGGAGTTACCGGTTCAAGAAAGAGCGATCTTCCCTTGTTGAGATTCGTGCGAGCATATGCTTGAATTCGTCTCCAGGATCGAGGGAATTTTCCAGTCTGCTTCCGAGGTTATCTATAAAGAATTCCTGGAAATGTTCACCATCTAGGTTGACCTTTTTTTTACTTGTTTGTGATCTTATCATTTTTCACATTTCAGGCGGCTTATTGAGTGCCGCGTCAAGTTTTTTACACTTGTGCGCCTTCTTTGCATCATGAGAGTTTTCTTTGTAACTAAGTTGGACACATTTTAGTGTCGTCATTATTTCATCACTCGTGGTACATTTGTACATGGTTTTTGAGTTCTCTATGTAGTAGATCTTAATTATACCAATGTATGGAGTTGGCAACTTAAGTTTGAGCTTTTATTTGAAGCATTGGCATAACTTTGTTAGCCATATTGATAAATGTGTTATGGAAAGCAGTGCACGCTGCCTGAGCATTGTCTGATAACCAAACCACGTCCCATTTTGTATGATACAGAGTTTCATTTAGTATAGTATTACCAATTCGGTCCAGCCCAAAAAGAATACATTTCTTAAAAAACGTACACATGTTTTATATAGCAATTAATACATAATTTTACTTGCCAAAGAGAGTACATGTACTCTTTAAATCTTACGGTTGGTAACCCGAATTTAGTAGATCCAACTTTTGTGTTGATATCGGTCTGCCAATGTATCCAGAACTTCTGGTTCTTGTTTTGAATTCAATGAATATCTCTATGACAATTCCAGTGATCGGAAAGGTAAGGCTCAACAACATAGCATTGAGATAGATTTATATTGGCAAATATGTTACCAATTCATGAAGCACTAGTATTGGTGAGTCTGGTATTAAGCTTGGTTCCTTCGCTAAAATTGAGCATATGAAATTGTTCCAAGAGTGATAGTCTGTTCTGAGAAGCTGATTCTAGGCATTGGAATATTACATCTATAAAACCACAAAGTCACCTAATGGAGGCCTGTATATTAATAATAATATTTGCTTATTGTCAATGATAACCGATGCAATTTCACATATGCATTCTACTGATTTATTGTTTATTTATTTGATTACTATGGCTAAACTTGTAAGTGCCATTGTACCACCAATGGCATTGTGCCATTGTACCATCAATGGCACTTGTAGTATGTAGTAGTACATACTCCATACTAATGGCACATGTAGTAGTACCATTGAACCACCATGCTTTTAGCGACCCTGGCGCAGAATGAAATACTTTGTTAGTTTTCTAATTCTAACAAGCTAATCTCCTCTGCTGCAAGCCAGTGTTCGTTGATGGGGACAGCGTTGATGCTTATGTTTTTGTTTAGATAATCTTCCATTTAGTGCGTAGGTATTGGATATTTATGTGAAAGTAGGATATATTATTAATGTGTAGGTCAGGATGGCTCTGATTTTCTGCTATACCTTTTGTCATATACTATTTTAGTTTGCGATTGATTCTCAAGTTATATGAAATGCCTCCTTTAAAACTTTTGTTAGCTATCAGAATTTTTTCAATCGTATTGTACCATATTATTCTATTATACAATTTTGTTATATTAAGTTGACAAACTGTTCTTGTGCAGAATGAGAATTCCAAATATATTCTATCCACACAGTCTTTTGCATCTATCTATTTCTTGCTCTTCAAATTTCTTTCATAACAATATATTATCTTCAATATGGAAGTAACATTTTCCCATTTTATACTTTAGAAAAAATTGAATTCAGTGAACTTGGCCGACATAGGGCGTGAATTTATTTTGAAATCTCGCTTTACTTTTTAAAATATGTCTAACTTCTGCAACTCAAATTTTATGACTCATTTCTCATGCATGCCTGGCTGTGAACAAACATGTGATACGTTCTGATGTGTTTGAAAATACGCATTCAGAGCTTAAATCATCAGGAAAGAAAATCTCTGTACCCATTGCGCATATAATAAATAGAACTTTAATAACAGTTATTTACCCACAAAAATTAAAACTAAGTTTAATAACACCGATATACAAAAAGGGCGATCGGTTGAGTAAAAATAGTTACCGTCCAATAGCCTTATTGTGTAATATCTCAAAAATATTTGAAAACATTATATGTAACAGATTAAATAAGTTTTTGGAAAAATACAACGTGCTTGTTGATACACAAAATGGGTTCAGAAAAAA
>WYDF02069809.1:0-11484 GCA_009867245.2 Adranes taylori
TGTCGATCGGATGGATGGTGTAGCCAGGCATAAAGGACATACAGACATACAAACATACATTGATTTATATATATATAGATTTTATATCCTATATCTTCGCGCGCGGAATAAATGAGCTCCGCGGGAGGCGGGGCTTAAAGGGGCTAAGCAGAACAAACTCGAGGTAGAAGATGCTTTGCATTAGCATAATTAAGATGGGAAGAGATGAATAAATTAAGTATGAATCATTACATGGTAAAATTATTATCGACGCATTCAAATTCCTTATTAGGTAATAAAAATGATAGTTTCAAGGGGAGGAAAATTAGTATGGAGCTCGTAGCCACTGCTAGACCCCTGGCAGAGCCAGTTTCAGTCGATAGCCATTGTAGGTGAAATCTTTCTAATAAAAACAGATCTTAGAAACTACGGAGTGCACTTGTTGATACAAATTATTAATAAATATAAACTAAGATGAAGTATAGTGCTTAAACAGTATGACTACTACACAAAAGTAAGTTTCGATTATTTTATAAATAAGTGAGTTAATTATTTCGAAAAGTGCATATTGCCGTTTAGAAAGTTCAAATTGGCTTTAAAAAATGGAAGTTAAGGATAGATGCGCATTTCTGTCATAGGTGATAGCCTTCATAAGTATGCCCTGCTTTCTCTTCGCATCATTGCATTAATTAATGAAAACCAATGCTCCGCTCAGTGTACCACCTTCGGTTGGCAGCCAAAGGTGGTGCAATTGGCTTGCCAGCTGAGCGGAGCGTTGGTTTTCATTAACGAATGCCATCATGCAGGGTGAAAGCAGAGAACACTGATGAAGGCTATCACCGATGCCAGAAATGCGCAACTATCCTTACCTTCCATGTTAAGCCAATTTGAACTTCCTGGACATCAATATGCAGTTTGCAAAATTATTAACTCACTTAATACATAGTTATACTTATTCAAAGTAATACTATCTATATATTTTTAATTATTACATTAATATTTGGCTAATGTTTCCAAGCTCATACAAATTAATTCTACTATATAAAGATTAATTCTTTTATTCAAGTTTGTGTGTTGTAATATAACGCTAGCTAAATACTTATGAACATACATATGTATATATTGAATTAAATAGAATTTTCTTATTCTCTTTAATATTGATGTCTGACTTAACTAGTTGAAGTGGTGGTGAATTATAAAACTATTGTTACGTCCCTAATAAAATTACTGAATACCTTTTATTTTGTTTCCTTTAATAGGCGAATGGGTTAGTCTCGAAAACATGGTATAATTAACTAGTAAAAACCTACCGCTCTAATTAGTGTCGCGTAAAAAAAAACGTGACATATTTGGTAGAGGCGTCGGGTATAATATATAATGAATAATATTGAAATTCAGAAACATAAAAGCATATATGCAATTGTCTACGAGATTGAAAAACTTACCCCCTCTAAGATCACTGCCATCTATATCTTGATTCTCTCTCACAACGTCGCCGGATTTTACACAATCACTTTGACTAGGCAAACGGTCTTTTCTTGCATTCGGCAATGATATCTGCGGCACGCCTTGTTGAGAAATTGCGCTTTGGTCCTGCGCATCGATGCATAGAAAAAAGAAAACAGAGAAAGACAGTTTACTAGGCAAGTTGATGTTTGTGCTTTGAAATAAAATTAATCATTTCTAATTATTATCTAGTATGAATAAAAAATAATTATGATGAAGTCAGTGATAATTGAAAATTGTCTGAAAGTTTCAAATGGAATGACAATGCTGTGTTGCTTCAAATGGTACAAAATCCACGTTCCAGTTTATGAAATTCATTGAAGCGAGGGATTAGATGCCGGACCAAGTTTTCAATGCGAATGGGACGGGCTCATTGAATAAAATAAAATAGAACTATGTCACAAAGACAAAAGGTAGCGCTAGGTTAAAAAACTTTTAAGTATCAGATTAAATTTGGATTTTTGTAAAGTGCGGTAGGTGACTTCGTATACAAATGCTCCTTCTTCATCGATCTAGAGAGCACCTTGTGCAATATACGGAAAAACTTTTGAAGTTATGGGAGATGGTATAGAAAACCTTTTTAATAATGGATAATTCAGCAACAAGATAAATCAAACACGTCAGACCAGGAACACAAAACATATGTTTTAATTCTCGATAATGTTCTCTCAGCTCATGTTTTCTGAAGCTGAAGCGTTCACAACATTTCATCCAAATCAAGAGTCCTCCCATCTAACACCACTTTCCTAATTCAACCAATCAAACAAGATATTATAAAAACATTGAAATCATTTTATGTTAGGCCTGTTAAAACCTCTGCTAATAAAATACTAGACAAAAGAGTGACATTTTGGAAGCAATTCGACATAGGCTATTGCATAAAAATGTTTAAACTAAGCATAAAAATAAGCGAAGTGAGTTTATCAACATTAAATGTTATCTAGCATCAGTTCTAACCAAAAATGGTGAGAATTTTATAACATTTCTATCGAAATAGTACAAATTGTAAAAGCGCAAAATATGCAGATATAGAAGAAGACAGAATGAATCCTGAAATAAATACTCAATTACAATCATTCTTGAAAACTCTATTCTAATTATTGCAATAACACCAAAATCAGCGTCTTGCCCAATAACTAAAAATATATTATTAATTAGATAAGTTAATCATTACGAAAACTACATATTGACTGTATGAAACACACAATTAGCTTAAAAAAGCCAGACTTACTGCACCACGCTGGCTTGTTTAATCTAATTGGAAAATATAATATACATATGTAACAATTACGGAATTCTAAGTTAGACGAAATGACATCTACTAGGTGTAATGAACTATTATAGGTGTAAACCCATGTCTACAATTGAGATGTAAAGAACGTTAACAATCCAAGTGACTTTTATTAATAAAACCGTAACAATCAGTCTCTTTTTATTAATAAAATAAACTGATTTTTTACATTTCAATTGTGGAGATGGGTTAACACCTATAATGGTTCATCTCACTTAGGATGTCATTTCGTCTAACTACCATCTTTGTTAATGGAACTCTCTAACTGCTACGTATGTACATTATATAGAGGATTTTCAAATTAGCTTAAACAAGCCAGCGTGGTGCAGTAAGCGGAGTCAATGCTACTGAAAGCAAAGGGTACTGATGACAGTCTACCACCTATGCCAGAAATGGCCCATCTACTCTGTCTGGATTTTTTAAGCTACTTGGATGTAGTCAATATGTACTTTTAGAAATGATTAACTTATCTAATTAATAATTAATAGTTACTTTCGGCTTCAAGTAATCATATCACACTTACATTATTTAAATATATATTATTAGATTTAAAAAAATAATCATCATGATAATGCAAAAACTATTTTATTAAATTATTAAAAAACATCACAAATGTATTCGCGTACAAATCACAATTACGATTATCAAAGACATTGAATTTATCATTTAACGTAAATAAGTACACCACAAAAAAATTCAATGCATTATAAGAAATGTTTAATTAATGTTATAAATAATAAACGCAATTTTCTAAAATGATTTTATTCCATAGTAGAATGCTTTTCAATCTAACTTTAATAAAAATATAAAGATCACCTATTTTAATATTTTCTACGCTTAAGCATCAGTAAGATTCGAACGGTGCTACAACAATAACAAACCTAAAAATTCAAGTAACATAAAACTAAAAATATAAAGTAAACTTATAAAATTTTATTAGTTTTAAGCTAACATTTTGCTAAATAAATCTATACTTTACAGCATTAAAAATATTATTTCAATTTTTAATAAAAAAAAACTACTTTAAAACGTTGGTATTATTCATTTATAACTGAATTCAAAGTATTTCTTTTTTTCTAAAATCTCGATATCTCGATATCTTGTAATTTGGATTAAATAACAATTAATTGTTCCGATAAATTTTTTTTACAAAATACAAGCAAACGTATGTGCATGCAAACGATCGAGTAAGACGTGTTTTGGTTCGCGCTGTAGAAAACAAGATTTATGTATGGTGAAATCAAAGTGAAAAAACTCAAACTTAGGTGCATTGTATAGATTAAACTGAGTGAAATCCAGTAGTGTTGGTGAAAGAAGGGTGTAGATGCTCATAAGCTGGTAAATTGTGAAAAAAATATAATTAAATACGCTAAATAATACGTTGTCAATATAACAATAGCAGAAAAGAAAACAAAAAAAAACAGATTGGATATGCATAAAATAGCAAGAAATAAATAGTGACTGATAAATTCAAAAAAGAAAAAATAAATAAAATTGGTAAGAAATTGAACATATATAAATCGATAGAAGAAAAAGTGTTATTGTTGATCGTATAAGCACATTAAATGTAAGGTGGCCAACTTTGATATTTAATTGAAAAATAAACGAGAAAGTGGAATTAGACTTTAGGCATGGCGACACTAGATAAATTCGTTCACAGGAGGGCAAGCGTTGGCAGCTTTGGGGATAGTGACGGAGACAAGAGCAGCGAAGTGGGAAGGCATATAGAAAAAAAAAAGAAAGTGGATGAGATGTCGTATTTTGAGAAGCAGATGCTATCGGAGATAAAGAAGATAAGAACAGATCAGGAGGTCATAAAAGGAGATCAGGAGGTCATAAAAGGAGATTAGAAGGACATGAGAAAGGAGATAGATGAATGTGAAGCGAAGTGAACCAGAAGGATAAAGATTGGAATAATGGGCAGGTAGAGTTGAAAAACAGATTAAAGAAGTTGGAAATAATGGAGAAGTCGAGATAGAGGGAGGAAAGGAGAGCAAATGTGGTTATTTATGGGTTAAAGGAAGAAGGTATAGACAGAGAAAATTTAAGAGAATTATGGAGGGTAATGAGCTGCACAATAGAATGGAGGGAATTTTACAGAGTAGGAAAAGAAAGAAGTGTTGAGAAAGAGAGACCTGTATTAATCAAACTGAAGACATAGAATGATAAGATAGAGTTGATGGGGAGGAAGCAGATGCTAAAGGGGAAGAGGGTTTTTATAGAAGACGACATGTCAATAAGAGAGAGAGAAATACAAAAAACAATAAAAATATACGCGAAAGAAAATAGGAAGGGTGGAGAGAGGGTGCGAATGTGGTACAAAAAGGTATGGATCGGAGAGAACTTATGGATATGGGATGAGGAAAAGGGGCAATTAAAGCCAGAAAAAAGGGGGAGAGGTTTTGAATATAGAGGAGAAATTGGAGGAGGTAGTAATTATGAGGGAAATGTGAAATGAGATGGTGGAAAGGAAGAGAGCGTGGGGTTTGGAAGAAGAGGTGGAGGGGAAGAACGAATGGAGAAAGAGGTAAGAGTAGGGAATGTTCAATATCAAAAGAATGAACAAGAAGAAGCCGCTTTATTATATGTAAAGAAATTTATAATATCATTGTTGTTTCTCTTTGTATTGAATTGTAGTATAAAGGTTCTATACTATTACTATAAAGTAAACTTATAAAATTTTATTAGTGTTAAGCTAATATTTTGCTAAATAAATCTATACTTTACTGCATTAAAAATATTATTTCAATTTTTAATAAAAAAAAAACCACTTATAGCGTTTAAAAAATTAAAATAGGTATTATCCATTTATAACTGAACTCAAAGTATTTCTTTTTTCTAAAATCAATATATTCTAGATATCTTGTAATTTGGATTAAATAATAGTTAATTGTTCCGATAACATTTTTTTTTACAAAATACAACAATTATTGTCGGCAAAAGAAATTTACAAATTTCGATTTCAGTTAACTTTTGCAATAATAATTTTCATTAATTTATTTTTCAGTCTACATGTGCTTTGTTTTTAATTAATATATTTTCCATATAATAAAGTGCTTTCAAACTTAATAGATTCAAACATCATTTTGATAAAAATATCTAATACGTATTTATGTAGTACAATTTAATGACCTCTATGAGCTACACATATTACTTAATAAAGCGATTTGTTGTTCTACAATAAAATGACAACGTGTCTTTAATAATTTATATTATAGTGAACTTTGTGAAATTAATAAAGATCTTTACTATTTTGTTTCTATAATGTGAGTTACATGTCTTTGCCATACGATATTTTGTGTGCTAAAACTTTATTGAATAACTAAATCTAATCATGTGAAATTTACTCAGCCTTCACTAATTCATTTAATCGTATTAGGCATATTCGAAATGAAAATTTTTACTGAAAAGAAAAAAAAAGCATTGTTAAAACGTATTTTCAAAAAATATATTCCCACATTAAATTCACTAAATGTTTTACATGAGTATTTAGTGTATTTTCTTATTAAGATAAGAAAATACACTAGAAATACACAGTACAAAAATACACAGTACGATACAAAGGTGGCTACGCATCCAAATCAGTAAAGCCCTTCCGCAATAATGAGATTTGAGATTATGAATACTGGTTATTTTTTACATTGAGACTAAAATCAATAGGAATAAAAATTACTGTTAACGTCCCACAATTGAAAAATAACATCATTCTTCAGTCACGGAACTGTAATGTCTTTTTATCTTAGCATACTATATATTTACATAGTGCTTACAAATATATGAAAGATACGAGATTGAACTAAACAAGTGGTTATATAAACAATGTGCCTCTGCAAAAGTTTGACTCTTTAAAATATCACCCAACATAAAAGAGATTCTATTTCAATAGCACTACGGATAAAGATTAAATATGAAAGGATTTATAATGGCGCAACCATAATCTTCTTCTTTTTCTTCTTCAGACTGTAAGCACCCACTCCTGGACGTAGGTCTCTTCCATTTGTTTCCACGACGTTCTCTCAAGGGCTGTCCATATCCAGTTTTTCTCCGCGTTGTATAGATGACCATCTTGTCTGTGGTCGACCTTTGCTGCTCTTTAACTCCCATGGTCTCCATTGTATCAAGGTCTTGGTCCATTTAAAATTATCTCTCACCACGTGACCCGCCCACTGCCATTTCAATCTTGCCACTCGTTCACATCTATAACTCCCCTTCTCCTTCTGATTTCCTCGTTCCGGATTCGGTATTTCAAACTAATTCCCAACATTGCTCCCTCTATCGGTCGTTCGCAGACCCGTCGGTTTGCGCTGCTCTTCGTGAGAGTCGTAGTTTCGAGTTCGTATGTTGCAACGGGCAAGACACATGCGTTATATACCTTTCTCTTGACGTTCTATAGGAATCTTTGGTTCTCGGAGGATGTAACTGAACCTACCCAAAGCTGCCTAAGTCAAACCGATACGTCTCGTGATCTCTGCTAATTTGTTCCTTTCCCACTTTGATATTGTGCCCTAGATATATGCATTCATCCACTCTTTCGAGGATGTGATTGTCGATAACATCCTGTATGTCGTTCGGGCTCATAATATTTGTTTTTTGTAAGTTCATTTTCAGACCTACTGCATGGGAGGCTTGTTTTATTTGAGTTCACTCGCATTACCGCTGATGAGAACGATATCATCAGCAAAGAGGAGGTGGTTAAAGCGATTCCCGTTGACATTGATACCTTTTCGCTCTCAGGACATGTTTTTGAATATGCCCTCCATTGCCAAGGTGAAGACTTTGATGTCGATAGTGGTGGTTTGGCGAGATGGTGTCGCCTCTTGATTTTGACTTTTCCTATCATCCAGTTCTCCTCCATTCTGATTCGTAACGTGGCGTGTTCGTAGATGTATTTGATCAGGTTTGAATACCTGGAGTATGCAGCCCTTATCTATCGCTTCAAGCACCGTTCAAGTTTTGATAGTCAAAGGCTTTTTGATAGACCACAAATGCCAGGTGTAGAGAAATATTATACTCATTGCACTCCTCGATCAATGTGGTCGCAGTGTTAGTATATGATCAATCGTGCTGAATCCTTTCTTAAATCCAGCTTGTTCGGTAGATTGCTAAAAGTTTAATTTCTGGGTAAGCCGGTTGGTTATAATTTTGGTCAATAACTTGTAGAATATGGACAGCAAACTGATGGGTCTGTAACTCTCCATGTTCGCACGGTACCAGAATTGCATTTTCTAGTGTCTCTCCGCCGATTTTAAGCAGTTTTCTCGTGATCCGATCCTCCCCTGGCGCTTTGAAGTTTTGCAGTTGCTTCATCGCTGCTCTCAGTTCTTGCTCGTCAATCGTTTTGAACGTATTTTTTTCCTTTTTTCAACTTATCTGGGGATGGAATTGACTGATAGTATAGTCTATAGTAGAAACTCTGGATGATCTCCGTGATCTCGTTCTTCTTTACAGTATCTCTCCTTGGTCATTCTTCATCTTATAAATTATCATCTTCCCTTCTGACAGAGCGGGGCGCAGAATTCTCATATTGCAGTTGTTTTCTATGGCTTCCTTGATCATTTGTGTGTTATAGGATCTTTTGTCACTTCTAATGGCTTTCTTCACGTTTTATTTATGCCCTTGTACTTCGACGAGTCTCTGTCTATTTTCCTTCTCTCTTAGATCAGTCTCTCAGTCCCTGAACTAACTTTTGCCTGGTTTTTCGATTTCTTCATCGAGCACACTTTTTTCACGGCTGTACAGATGATGTTCGTAATTTTTGTCGATAACACATTTAGCTCTAGTGTGTCGATAACACATTTAGCTTTAGGCCACCTATCTCCTCAGTTGGTCGTAACTTTTTATCGATATGGGTGTTGAATTCGTCTTTTTTCCCTTTCATCTCATACATTATGGGTAGGATCTTTTTAGCTATCAAGTGCCTCCTCTCCATTGGAATGTCTATTTGTAGCTTCGCTCTCACTAACCTGTGGTCATTGCCAGTGTCAAATCGATTTAGAACCTAGACGTCCATAGATATGCGATTTTCTGTGGCAAAAACGTAATCTATTTCGTAACCATAGTACTTTATTTTATTTTAATATATAATTCGGCTCAAAGTGATCATAGATAAAAAAGGAGCTGAATATTACTATTTAATTAATAAGTTTGATATAAATTTCATGAAATGAAAAGGATTGAACTTAGATTCAGAATAGTGCGACAGAGATATATATTCTCATCGTTGCTTTCCAATATTTACTCCAAACAAATTCTACAAAAGATACATCTGACATACACCTGGGAATTATTATCAACAGATACATCTGGCAATTATCATCAGGGAATAATCAAAAGATACATCTGGGAATTATCATCAACGGAGTGAATTTATCCTAGATAATAGTAATGACGAGCTGGAAAGCTTAGGAGATGATCTGATTCGAGAGGGTAAAAATGTTGCTACCATTGATCAGGAAACTTAAATGTAAACAAGAAAGTTAGGATATTAACGTTATCAACATTAATGGGTTTCCAAAATAGTAACGAGAGTGGAATATCTAGGCTGTAATATCAACGACAGATGAGATTCGTCAGTCAAGATAAAAATCCTAATCAAAAAGATCTGGTCTCTTTTTTCCAGAATCTGAAATTCTCCCAAGAGCATCCTTACTTTATTTACGGGAAATCTCCATTTCCTTATAATGTCATTTTACAATAAAGGATGTTACAATTTATTTATTACAAATTATATAAAACAATATATATATATATATATATATATATTGTTTTATATAATTTGTATATATATATATATATATATATACGTTGTCAAATTTAAGCTAATAAACAATGGTTAATCATTAAAAGAATAAAACGATGCTTTGAAATAATTAAAAAATTATAGAACCTCGTTTCATGGTTTTAATTTAATTATTAACATGATTTGGTAATTTGATAATGGACAAATAAAAGGTATGAAATGATTATTCGATATTGAAAACTTTCATGAGCAAAATACTTTTCTAGTATTGTATACTATTGTAATAAAATGTAAACATTCCAAAATATATAATTCTATGTAAAACTACATAACAATGTTATGATTATAAAAAAGCTTTCTAATGTACATAATAAGCAATTTTTCTTTAATTTTATATCAATAACAATGATGCAACAACATTGACGTGAAAAAGAATGCAAGCATTTGATTTTAAACATCAAGTGCATTGTAATCGATTCTTAGATTAAATCGGCAAATCTATATCAAAACTTTTCGCGGGGCCATAATTCCTAAAACAAGTCATCTGACTTGAATATCGTCCATTCTCACAGTTATAGCTCCGACCGTGATTATCGTAACCAGGTTTTCGTTCTTTTTTACTACTAGCATAATTTACACCACCATCGATTGGAACATCAATAGGAAACGTACCTCCAAAAACTATAGGTTTATATTCGTCATCTTTTGAAGTCGTTTCCTGGCTGGAATGACTACTTGAATGACTTTTAGAATGAAATAGAGAATTTTTGAGATTCGAGAATACATTCCGTGAACGTGCTTTATTGGCCCATGCATCTACAGTATCGTTTATAATATCGTGCTTTAAATTAGCTTTAGTTGATTTAGCAAATTTTAAATCTTGAGCAGATGCTGCTATATTTTGTGATTGTCTATACGGTTTTGAGGTGGGAGGTACATCCAAAGATTGAAATTTCATTAAAACACCACGTTTCTTCTTTTTTTGTGACGCACTAGTATCATTCGTTGCAAACGTATTGTATTGGGCTTCGGTTTTTAATATTATTTTTGAACTATTTTTTCGGCAAATAAGTTGCGCTCTTTCACCGCTAAAGCGAAAAGCTTTATTGTTTTTAATAGGTTTAGGACTTAATTCGCAGTCTGAGCTGGAACTACGTGTATGATCGGCGGTGCAAAACTCCAAGTCATCGGCTGATTTTGATGTATTATTACGAAATACAAAGAATCGACGATTATTACGAGTTTTGGATGAAATTGCTGGGGAAAGTGGTGTAGCTATGTCAGTCGGTGATTTTTCTCCCGAATCCATTGAAACGGCTTGTCTGACTATTAGTTGTGCGCGTCTAGCTGTACTTGTTTGAGTTATATTAGGCGTTAACAACAATGGAACTGTTAAGCAGTCCTTAGGAGATGCTACAGCTGTTTGCTTCTCTTGAGTGCATATAGGAAGTGGAATAGTTTTGTCGAACGTAATAGTAGTTTTTGGCTTTGTTACAATTGGAGTAACATTGCGAATTGATGTTGTTACAGATGTTAGACAAGAAGAAATAGTGGGCAAGTGTTTACTTACTGGTTCGGTAGGTGGCGATTTGTCATCATCCTCCGGCTGCGTCCATTTTGAAAGCATTGTAAAACAGTACACATTAAACATATGATCATATCAAACACAAAGCTAAAGTAGAGAATGTTTCAAAAAGTGTGGAAAAGAATTTAACATTGAAATAGAACCTTCTTAACAACCACTGAATCTTCTTAAAGCACCAATTAGATTCTTCCCTAATCAACAAAATGTATTAGCTACTAGTTTATACGTTACTATATTCTGATGATACCATTTGCGTGATGAAACATGAACAATTGTTAACAAATAGTGAGTGTCAATTATTAATCTTAATATTATTTCTATTATCATACTTGATTAAATCCATTTTGTACATGAACGGATTTGATATACGTTGCGGGATAATTA
>WYDF02069820.1:0-11484 GCA_009867245.2 Adranes taylori
AGAGCTTCGCTACTAAAACAGTTTTGGCATTCTATGAAAACATACCCCTCTTTAAATATTTTTTCTGAAGAAAGTAATTGATGTCCTTTTATAAGACTACTCCACTTTGGAAGTAGTCTTATAAAAGGACATCGGTAAAACTTCGCGCGATTTACAAAAAAACGATATTCTCGTTCAAGACGGTCGCATTCCTCTTAAATAAGCGTCCCTTTTTCAAGTGAGCAAACTCATTTTATTTGAGACAAAAACGCAGCTTGTGCTTTGATAAGAAATTTTACTCACGTCGTTTTTATAATTGCTTTTATAAAATTTAACCAGAGATTCAAATAATTAACCAAACAATATAATTTTTGATTTAACTTCATTTATTATTATTTTTCATATACCATATACGATTACGTACGAAGTACGTAACATATACGAATATGCAAAATATAGGATTCATGTTTTGAACATTTTTTTTATTTCACCTCAGTACGTCTCTTGTATTCATTAAGATATAGGACGTATATAGTACCCTGTAGTATGCATGAAATGTAATTACTCCCATATCCCTCTCTTCTACAAAACGCGACGTTTAAAGTTTACCAACCTCTATATATCTCAATAACTATAACAGAACAATTTAACCATAAAAAATTTAACCAATTTTAACAAAAAAAATAGAGATGTTCGTTTTTTCGTTTTTGCAATCCATTTTCTTAAAAACTACTATTTATTTTTTAAATCTCTTGTACCAAAAGTTCCTTTAACACATAAGCGACTAAGTTAAAAAACGGACCACTAAACATGGGAGCAATTTAACCTTGGAAAAAATGGCACTACCTTCAATATCTTGATTTCTATGAAAGTTGAAAAAATGAGACTTAGGAGAGCTTATGTAAGACTAAGGGAACAAACTTGTTTCAATGAAAACAATTCTATGTACTAATCCTTGAGCAATATAAAAAACTTTTACATAACACTTTTCTGTAACATTCTGTATATTTTTATATATTAGCACATCCCGGCAGAATATGATGACAGGAATGTTAGGGCGTGCGCTTGTACTAGGTTCGCTGAGTGACTGCAACTACTAGGGCGTTCACGGGCTACTAACATACACTCTAGCTGTATTATACGTACAGCGGGAAACCATTATAGCTTACTCAACACCAGGACGTTCGCTGGCGTTAAGTTCGCAGAGTGACTATAACTACCAGGGCGTTCACTGGCCAGTAACATACACTCCAGCGACATAGGAAATAGGTAATGTGAAAAAGAAAGCTATTATATTCACATGCAATAAAACAGTATAGCGATATATGAAAACGCTTATACATCCGGCGGCTTGGCTCGGCTCTGGTGGCTGCTACTGGCTACGAGTTCACAAGAACTTAAAATATTCTATGCAACACAGCGGTATATATAGGAACACAGAATCTTTCTATCAGTTACACAGTCTCGATGGAGCCACTCACAGGATCAATTGTTACGTTCTGCGGTCCAGCATACAAATCAGCTACGCAGCAGAAGTTTCCACACAAGCAACAAGCCAAGCCGTATAATACTCAAGTTTCCTACTCTCATCTATCAACGCTATAAGCGTTCCAATGACATAACAGTAAGTCAACAGTAAACGATATTCTCTCTTTGACCATTACTGTGTCTCTATTTATTGCGTGAACATACGCGTCTGCATACAACTCAATTATACTTACATTTCATCTCAATAACTAGCTTCTTATAAGTGCGGCGATGTCACAATTAATTTATTGAGGGTAATCAATTTATTTATAGTAACGTGCTACGTTACAATGGTAACCGGCGGCAACATATAAGTCCATAATTCTTCTAGAACACTAGAGATAGAAAAAAATCTTATAGAACAAAATATTATACATTTCATGAGATCTATAAAAGTTTCCTGCAATTTAATAAATGTTATTATCGGGAGTGTACAAATTATAATTTTGGGAGGAGTTCAATCTGATTATAAATTGAATTTTAAAATTGGGAGGCTGAAATTTTGTTTGCAGGAAGTATCTTTTAGTATGCGTTGAATGAAATTAGTCCCATATCTTCAACTGCTATGGTACGCGATGTTGCCACGTTTACAGTTGAACAAACATCTCGATATAACTAGAAACTATAAAAGTTAGAATATTCGGATAAACTTTATTGTATAGGCTACCTAAAGCTTCTTTGATTTTATTTGATACATTTTTTAAATCACATTTTAACACATGTTAAGGTTGTTTTTTGTTTTGCAAACTTTGCGATTAATTTTTCGTAAACTGTAACTGTATTTTTTAAATTTATTGTATCAAAAGTTCCTTTAATATTTAAACTATTAAGTGTGTAAAGAAAATGCACAATTAAACATAGGAGTAATGTGTCCTTGAAAGAAAATTGCACTACCTTAAATATCTTGGTTCCTATGAGAGCTGAAAAAATGAAACTTGAGGAACATATGTAAGACTACGGGACCCTGGGCTTGCCAATGTAAAAAATCGAACATTATTAACCGATTTTGAGTAATAGAAAAAATTTATATGATACCACCCATGAGAGGTCCTACTCTTATGGTTCCAAAAATACAGCCCCTAATATTTTAAAAACTTTTTATTGGTTACCATGGTAACCAGAAGTCAACATATAGATACGCATAATTCTTGAACAATAGTAGATAGAAGAAATTCTATAGGAAAACTTATTTTCGTTTTAAGAGACCTGTAAGAAATCTGGTACCGCTGCCATTTAATAAATCTTATTTTCAAGGGCAGATCCAAATTATAATTTTGGGAGGGGATCAAACTGATCACATATCTGTTACACCGACATAATTTTGACTAACCTCTTCACTATATTTGGTCGGTGATAGGCCTACACGGTGAACATATGCCGACATTAAAAACACTTAAGAAGAAGAGGAATGCTACGATGAAGCAGAATTTAAAGAAAACTTCAAGGGACACTTCTAACCAAATGTCGGATTAGATATTTATAAGTTTTAATAGGTATGGTATAAAATGAAAATGTGTTACCAGAAGATACATTTGATAGAAAAAAAATAAAATCACTGTTCTTTACTATATATTTAAACAATACAGATTATGTAAAAGAAAATAAAATATACAAAGAAAAACATAATGGAACTTTTTAGTCAAATGTTTAAGGCTTTATATTTTGAGTTTTTTTTTTAATTTCATCTTAGTACGTCTCTTGTATTCATATCACTGGAATCGTTTCAAACGTAATTCAAAAAGGGGTTATAAGGAAGAATTTACCGCGAAAGAAAATTTAAAAAAAAAATCTGGTCGAAAAATTTAAAAGAAAGGCTTTTATAAATCCAATATGGCGGAAATAAGCAATTTTTTTATTCAGAAATTCAGTTTTTAACCTAGCAGGTTAAAATTTTGCCCACATATAGTACCTTCTATTCTGCGTCGAATAAAGAAAATCTCATGTTACCAAATCTCATGTTTTTCACAATTTACAGTCATGTATATAGGATGTTTTTTGATTTGCAAACTGTTGCGGTGTATTTTCTAGAAAACGGATAATCTTTTTTTTTTGAAATTGTTGTATCGAAAGATCCTTGAAAAAAATGTATTGCCCTAAATATCTCGGTGTTTATGAAAGTTGAAAATATAAAACTTGGGGTACGTATGTAAGATTAAGAGACTTCAATTTTGCCAATGTAATCAATTGAATACACTGAACGAATTTTGAGCAATTGAAACATTTTAGAAATACCAGGCATATTTTTCCACATTTTGATAGCTCTTGTGATTGTTTAAAATGATACCAGACATAAGAAGTGTAACTCTTATGGAAGATATAACCCTTAATAACTTAAAAGCTTTCAATTTGTCGCCACGGCAACAGACATTTGACAGTCATATATACAAGTAAATAATCATTGAAGCAAAGTTAAGGTATTTTAGGTTTTATGAGATCTATAAGACGGTTGTTTTGCAATTTAATAAATGTTGTTATTAGTGGCGGGTTCACAATATAATATTAGGAGGGATTGAAACTGATTATTTTATTCAGAAATTCAGTTTGAAGATTGAAAGCAGGCTGAAATGTTGCTCACATATAGAACGCGACATTGCCACGTTTAAAGTTTGACAAAATTTTCGGGATATCTCAGAAACTATAAAAGATAGGAAAATATTAAAAATTATTGTAATTTGACAAGTTTCATACTTTTCGAATGTCCGAGCCATGGGCAAATATGGAGACCAAAGGATTCATGTGATGGCGAATACGTGCGTAGGAAAAGAACACAGGCAAATATAGGGATGTGGAATTGAGGAATATATACAATATAGGGAAAATTTAGGGATGCTCTGTTAAAATTTTCCCAAAAGTGTGTCAATAACGGCCGCAGGCCGCGACTAAGCGGACAGCGGAACTGTACGAGATAAAAGTGATTCAAGAGTAGCCGTAGGCAAGTACCAGGAGATTCATGAGTAGGCGATTTATAGGTTACGCTAGTTTTATTTAATTTACCCTAAACAACTATTGCGCTAATACAACTTAATAGGCGAGTTATAAAGTGATAGTCAAAACTAAAAGTTTCAACTTTTGTTTTATGCCACATATAATAAAACGTATGACTTCCATTATATGAAACATGGGATTTTTTTAATTGCATCAATATCTAAATTAGTTTGAATAGCGTTTTGTCATTCTATTGGGCGTTTCTGTTGTGTTTATGTAGCACGAGTGCAGACTTGTGCTACATAAACACAGACTCGTGCTACATCTCAATTTTTGTGTTCGTTTGAAGAGTGACGTAGTGACATTGGTGTACCACCGATGCTGTTCGTTTTTGTCAACAGGTGTAACACTTTTAGCACCAGGATGATAGCAATGTAAAAGTTACTAATAACAGAACTAAAGTTAACCTGAAACTTAAAAGTGTAACCGCCAGCGAGCTTGTTTGATGTTTAAACTTGGTGTAACACTAGCAAAACATTGTAAGGAAAATTCTCTACTACCTTAAGTTTGAAGAATTGTTACATTAAGAATTAAACAAAAAGGAATTTAAAACAAAATCTAATGTATTTCAAATACAAAGCTATATTTAAATGGAGACATGGGTACGTTTCTAGATTCAGTCAAAGATGCAACAGTAGATTTTGACGTTAAATACACGCTGAAGTGATCAATTTTTGCGCTTGATGAAAAATTGTTGTAATAAAGAAACGACATTGGTAAAATTAGACTAGATTATTTATAGGTCGCATCATTCATTGAAATTTCTTTCTGAATCAGTTAATAACAATGAACTCCTATAAAGTACAATGGTTAATAATAATCAATTTATTGGAAATTCATGACGTATCATAACGATGAAAGTTTTTGCATTATGAAATTTTTTGATAATATAACAAAAGTAATTTCTCTTCTAACTCATGCGTTTGAAGTCATCTGGAGAATTATTTCCGTTTTAATCATATGGCCGCGCCGTGAAAGTACGGGAAGTGATTTATTACGTGATAACGCTCCTACATGACAAGCCAAATTACTTTTTTAGCCTATACACCATATAAATTTTTTCCTTTGACAGCTGATCAAGCCGCTTAATCATATGATAATCATCTGACACATATTTTTTTATTAGGGGCCGTTTTTTCGTGACGTTCTTTCCCGAAAGGAAAGAACGCTTAAACTTTCTTTCCCGAAAGTAAAGAACGTGAGTCTATGGCCGCCTATAACGTTTACAGTTATGGTTGCCAACCGTGTCTTCTTGGACTGGAAATTCTGGGTTTACATTTCTCCGTGTTCCAGACTATATAATAAATTCTGCGGCCCGTTCATTAGCACATTAATAATAAAATATTTAAAATAATATTTTGCATATAAAAACGCACAGTGCTCTGTAAACTTCTTATAAAAGTGCGATTGTTACAGTGCAATGTTAAGTATGAATAGAAAACATATTTTATTTGAGGTGGATATTTTAACCATGCAAATTCTGACAATATCTTCGTTTCAATACATTTGCTAATAAAGTAAGTAAATTAATTTAAATTGATATTTATCATTTATAAATATATAATTACTTTATTTTTATATTTGTGCTTTTTTTAATTTTTTCAAGCCCAGGTCACGAAATCTCCGACCCACCACTGTAAAAAAGTTGGCAACCCTATTGTTTACTATTAAGTCTAACAGAAAGGTTACTATTAATACAAAATATGAAATCTAAAAACATAACTAGCAAAAGTAGATTGTACTTTTCCATTATGCAATATGCAGTAAAACTTTTAACTTTCAGTATATGAAAGATGCGAATGCGGACATCAGGATTTTAAAAATCATTGCTAAAATCCCTGGTTACCCTGCTTAAAGATTTATATGCACATTTATTAAACATACTGCTTTAAATCAGAGTTAATGTGCCATATATATTTATACATTATAAAAAATAATATAACAAAAGTAATTTAATTTCTCGTGTAATTTAACATTAAATCAATTTAATGTTTACATTCGATATAAGCACCAATGGCGTGCTGCCAAATCATAAACAATCAAACAGAATTATATTAAATGAACAGGAAAAACAAAAAATAATATAAAAACGGCATATACTCAATTGTACTCAATAGTCTGCTGAAATCCAGTTGCTTTCTTTCCGATTCAGCAATTTTACATAGGACACTTTTTCAGACACTTTTTCAGACGTCTTACTTATTTAAATAGATGCCCCCTTTATGTATTTACTTTATAAATGAGATACTTTTTTCTATTTGTTGTTTACTAGCGTAAATAATTTGTGCCACTACATCTCCAAAGATATTGAAAATTTGATTTTCAAAATCAATATAACAATGCTTTAAAAGAAAATCAATATTTTCTTTCAAAATCATAAAGATTGTAACAATTTTTTTAATAATTAAATAATGAAGTACAGACAAATATAATAATAGTTTTACCAATCAAATTTAAATGTAAATATATGTCTTCGATCATGTAAAGACAAATTAACATTAATTTCGGCAAATTTTTATTTACGATAGAGTCCTGGGTAAAGAAACAGGAGACGACTTTACTACCATATTCTGTGAAAATACTACAAGGTTATCCAGCAAAAAAGTAGATACTGATATACCTGTAGGTAGTTCGTACGTAATGGTATATAAAATATTTTCTCCATTTGATAATAGTCATTTACGATTTGTTTTATCGATGAAACCGTAGTTAACGTTTACATACGTAGTTAACGGCTGAGGAGAGTAAGAATAATGTTATGGGAGAAATTGATATGACAAGGAGGAAAGTTAATAGATTTAGTTGATGGTAAGTGGAAGATATTGAGCTGGAATGTGGCGGGTTTGGTGAATAAGCTGGATGAGCACGAAATTATGGAATATTTAAGATCATGTTATGTAGTGGGATTGACAGAGACTTGGGTTGAAGAGGAAGGATGGGCAAAGGTAAAGATGAAGTTCCTTGGTGGTTTTGTTTGAAAAATGCAAGGTGCAAAAAGAGAGAGTACTAAAGGGCGGAGGGATTGTGACGGGGGTCAGAAAAGGAAGAAAACAATGGAGTGTATACGGATGTGTATGGAAGGGGGCATATGGAAGGCTGATTGGAGTCAAAAACAAAAAGTTATTAGTTGTGACTGTGCATGTGAACAAAGAATGGAGTGAATTTGAAAGGAAGGTGAGCGACATGATGATGGAGAAGGGAAATAAATGGGATGCGATAGCTATAAAGGGTGACTGGAATGTGAGAACAGGGGAAAGAGGAGGTAGATATGTTAGTGTGGATGGAGAGTATGCGATAGAAGGTCTAAGGATAAAGTGTGTAATACGGAGGGTAAGAAATTTATTCAATGGGTAGATGAACAAGGATTAGTGGTAGGAAACGGATGTGTTGAAGGCGATTGGGGTGGCAATGTGACATTCAGAGGGCATGGAGAAAATTGATGAGGGGTGGATAAATAAAAAGAAGAATGTCAGGGAGGTTTTGAAGAGGGTAAGAAATGGTGAGGTAGCACGGGAAGAATTCGATATCGCCAAATGGAAATGGCGGGAGGAAGACAATACTTTGTTTGAGAGGAATAGGAAGAAGGAGGAAGAGGTCATTAGGGGGTTCAAGAATGAAAGGGAAGTATGGAAATATTTGAAAAATTATGGAACGATGAAAGAAAGAAGTTGCATATGTAAAATAAGTGTGAAAGTGTGAGAGTTGAAATGTAAAGAGGAGTTGTCCACAGAGAAAGGTGGATGTGATCAAAATTGTGTGAGCGAATTGATTGCAGAGGTGGTTGAGGGTAGGGTTTGCGGAGGAAATAGATTTGGAGGAGTTTCAAGAGGAAATTAAGCAGTTGATAAAAGGAGGGGCCGCTGGTTCCGATCGGATTACTGTGCAAATGTGGAGATGCATGAACGTGGATGGAATGAGAGCTTTGACATGAGCGTTAAATGGGTTATGGATGAATAAGGTATGTGTGTCGGAGGAATGGAAGAAAGGAGAGGTTGTGTATGTGTATAAAGGAGGAGAAAGGGATTGTGTAGACAGCTATAGGGGCATTACGATAATGTCTAATGTATAAAATTGTTGTAGACAGGTGACCAAAAATTGACAGGTGACCAAAAATTGACTGGTGACCAAACAATTTTTGGTCACCTGTCTACAACAATTTTATACATTAGATCTTACGGGACCAATACACCGATATTCAAAAAAGTAATTACGATAATGGATGGACTATATAGGATATTTGCCAGAATTATGAATAGGAGAGCGGAAGAGGAGATCAAGCAGAAGTGTGTACTTTCTCACTCACCGAGTGGTTTTGTCAGGGGTAGAGGGACTGCAGACAACATAGTTACAATTAATGATGTGATGAATCAACTAATTGCAGAGCGGAAGAAGGCATACTTGTTTGTAGATCTAAAGATTGCTTTTGGCAGGATTATGCGAAGGACTTTGTAGGAGAGGTTAGTGAATCTGGGGATCTCGAATGAAATTATGAGAATGTTAATTTGGATGTATGAAGGAACGAAAGTAAGGATGAGAGTGAATGCGGAAGTGTCTGAATGATTTGAGGTGAAAAGAGGTGTGAGGCAAGAGTGTCCCCTAAGTGCTTGCTTTTTTAACATATACACAGCAGATTTAGAGGTCGTGTAAAGGACTGGGAGAAGAAAAGTATGGTAGTTGACATATTCCTATGATATTGTATGTATGGCTAATAGTAAGGAAGAGATGGATGAAATGATTGGGAGATTACAGAGGTATATGGAGAAAAGAGGAATGGAAGGAAATGCAGAGAAGACAAAGGTTATGGTGTGTAAAGGAGTAGGGAGAGTAAGTAGGAGAGATGTGTTTGCTATAGATGGGAAAAAGTTAAGGTGGTTAAAAAATATAAGTATCTTGGATATATGTTGTCAAATAGTGGGTCATGTTTGGAGCACATTAATATCATAAGTGAGAAAGCATGATAAGGAATGTGCTTTCAAAAGTACAGTAGAAGGAAATCATTTAAGACACAAAGGAACTTGTCACAGAGAGAAACCTTTCGAGTGTACGGAATGTGACATCAAAACTGCATACAAAGTAAATCTTGTAAAACTTAAACGAAGTCGTTCAGTGTACATCATGTAATTTCAAGACTGGACAAAGAGCTAATAGGTTGATTTACAAACGAATTCACATTGAACAGGTAGCTTATGATTTTACAAAATACAATAATTTAGAATCTACACGACCAAACGATGTAAGTTTTTAGTTTATAAAAACGATAGAAGATAAGGATGATTCACGTGATACACTCGGACTTGAGGATTGCACTGAAGAGATTAAACTGGAAGTATCCGATAGTCAATAGTTCATAGACAATTAATTGGAACCTATTGAAATTTCATCATCCATATTAAGAGTTATTAATCCAAACATTTCAATGTTCCTTATGTGAGTATAAGACTACGCAAATCTGCTTGTATCACATAAAGCTATGCATTCTGATGTTATACCATCCCAATGTTCCGTATATGGGTCTAAAACGCTACACAAGACTGCTTCGAACGACCATAAAAGCGTTCATTCTAGTGACAAACCATTTCATTGTTCAGAGTGTAATTATAAGGCTGCAACTAAGTATTCTTTAATTAAACAGTCACAAACTCGTACGTTCTGTTCAGAAACCATGTCAATGTGCCTGTGTGTAAATATAAGATATCACGAAAGCATGCTTTTGTAAAGCACAAACGCTTGAAAAAATACTCTTATATTAATACTATTCAAACAAGAGTCTTACTTGACAACGTAAAGTCTTACGGTCTGATCAGAAACAAACACATTGTTCCGTATGTGAGTGTACACACGCTTAAGCTGGTGTTAAAACAAGGGTTGCTACATTTTTAAAGAAAATCATTTAGAAACCTAAAGCGTAATATCTACAATAATATATAATTTAAAAATTATTTACATACATTTATTCGAATTTAGCGCAATGGAAAATACATTTATTTGGTGAAAAAAAGAACAAAATTGCTACTCGAATAAATACATAGCGAGAATTGTATCAATAAATTTTTAATAATATAATAAATGCTCTTAAACATGATAAATAAGAATTTATAAATATATAAAAAGTAATTAATATGGACGTTAATAGTAAGCTTTTTGCACTTAAAAACCTTGATCATGGAATATTTTGTATGCAGTCTCTAATTTGTATCCATGTGTGTAAACCCTACAAAATATTACAATCTATAGGATATATATTTATATGTGAAATAGTATGAATTTACTTTCTTAGCAGCTTTTAGTTTCAGCATTGCATATGAACCCAAAGTGTCGCGCAAATCCATTATTTGTTGGCAATGAAATCTTTCTAGATCCTCCAAAGCATTGTCATGAAAACGCCTTTAAAAAAATGTTAATACAAAATTAATTGATAATATACAGGGTGTTTGGTTCATCGACGTGATTTAAAAACAGTTGGTAGGGGAGTTTTTTTGGAACATATGTAACCAAACATACCAAAAAAAGTGTTACGCTTCTTGTGATTAAACCACTAAAGTGATTTAAATAACTTAAAAAAATGCAAATTTTTAATTCCTTGTAACTCTTATTTAAATAAATCAATAAAATGATTTCATTAAAAGTGTTAAAAATATAATGTACCAAGAACAAACATGTGTTCTTGGTTATTTTTGTATCGGCAGCTCACTCGGTTGTTTTCGCTTCCGGTCGCTGGGCCTGATATTTTACGGCTCTGTTGACGCCGCCATTGCGTCAAGTCAGATCAATAGCAAAGAAAACGCGAAATGCGGTCCGACAAGAACCAGTAGCGAGTTGAGTTGAGCATCGGCTAACAGGCGCGACGTACCTATATAATATATATAATACATAGTTTCTATATTATTCTTTGTGTTGTAAAATCATCTATCATTAATAAATTATTAAAATATAGATTCTCAAACGTACAAGATAAATATATTATTATCGAGCTGGGACTTCGTTAAAATAAAT
>WYDF02069831.1:0-11484 GCA_009867245.2 Adranes taylori
CTACAAAAGTACTTACTATCTCACTCGCACATAAATGCTAGTGATATAATAAATATCAAAAGCGTTCCAGACGGACAAAGCTAGACGTTTATATATAAGTATATCCATATGATCAGATATAAAATGTGTAAATTTGGATGCAACATGTATAAATTGTCATAAAGTGTATAAATAAATAAAACTATTATAAAAATTGCATTTTTTAACAACTAGCTTATTTATGGTAATATCTTTTAGCATTCAATGCATCACTTACATATCAATACTATTTTTTCAACTATATGATGCAATAATAACTCAATTTTAAATTAAAAAATGCAATAATAACTCTATAAAAATGTTATTATTTCATAAATTACTAAATCATATGATTTTAAGTACTATTTATGAATAATATTCCGTGATAATCTAAAATGACAAACACAATTATGGAATTATGGCCATGTGGAAACGCAGATAGTATAATTACGACTTAAATACCACAAGGACATAGACTTAATTGATCGAAAACGGACACTTGTAATTATTAAAACTAAAATTACAATTTCAAAGCGAGGGGTCCAGTACCCTCAATTTTATACATATTAAATGGACCTATGTAAGTGTATTGGTTTTTTGCATGTTTTGCTTGTACATTTTTATCCTGCCGTTAATCTTTCGCTTACTGGAATCAATAGGTTAGTAGAATCACATTGACCAGTCCCAAAGTGTCATTCTACTAAGCGGCGTCTATTATATATAGAGAATTTTCAAATTAATTTAAATAAGCCGGGTAGTACGGTCTGATAAATCGTTGATTTTAATTAACTGATGACAATAATTCTACCGAAAGCAGAGGGTCCTGATAAAAGCTGCCACTACTCTGACGCGCTCTCTTAAGCTAATTTGGTGTTTCATATAGTCAATATGCAATTTTCGAAATGATTAAATTATCTAATTAATAAAACTGTCAACTTTAAAACAACTCTTTTTCGTCAGCGAATTTGAATTTTTGTCAGATGCATTTAAGCCACTACTAACTGTATCTAGGTTTTTGAAAGTCTTATCCAATATATTGAGCCAGAGTGTTTCGCCGGTACTTTAGTCACGTCAGACCATTATCCAATTCAGGTCAAAACTAGCTTAGATTCAGCGCCTATTCCCCCACCATCACAAATTACTATACGTGATATCGAAAATGCAAATTGGCAACACTTCCAAAATAATATTTTACAAAATACCCCGCATAACTTACCTATGAGCACTCCTTCAGAAATAGATACCATTGTTGCCAATATATCTGAAGCCATACAGAATTCAGCTTCAAAAACCGTTTTCCGAAATAAGCATCCTCTTCCTCCCGATATTATTAACATGATACGAGAGAAAAGGCGAATTTATCGAAGGTACATTGCTTAGAGAAATCCTGCCATTAAATATAGGTGGAACAGACTCAATACTCTTGTTCGGCGCAATATAATTGCGTATAGGGAAGAGTGTTGGGTTGAAGCCACGTCAAAATTCGATTCCGTAATAGTAAACAATTCAGGCAAAAATTCCAACAACTTACGGATCAAATGAGTGTTCCAAAATCCCACCTGACAAATAATCAGGGTCAAATTCTAAACAACTCCACTGATAAAAGCTGAACTTTTCACTGACTTTCTGGAAAACACTTATAAAGTACCTAACAATTAACTTTTCGAGCCCAATTTTCTTGAAGAAACAAACAATATGGTAAATGATTCGCCCCACACATCAGGTCGATATTCTATATCCTATCACCCAAGCTGATGTATCCGAAGCACTAAACAAAGGCAAAAACCCCGCTCCTGGCTCAGACGCTTTAACTCGTTGTATCCTCAGACACTAAGTGACTACAGCTTATTCTCAAAGTACACCAAAAACTAAATTCAAATCACAAGAAGATTTGACTTACTATGTGAAATGATGCTAATTTAGCATTTTCGCATCAATTCACATACTAAGTCAAACCTTCTTGTGATTTGAATTTAGCTTTTGGTGTATTTTGAGAATAAGCTGTGGTCACTTATAATTTTTATAAGTACTTTGGCTCTCATCTAATTAATTTAAAATATAGACTAATTTTCCCATCTGACTGATAACCCATTAAGAAGACACATCCCACATTCGCAAAATTTAATTCTATAGTACTCTATACAAATGCATCTGATCTCTTTTTAAAGTAGCACATGTATTTAGACTGGCTTTATAAAAGCAATGTTGTCACTTTGATCAAAACTTCTGTAGATTACTTCTTACATACTGCTATAATAATATAGTGAGCTTCTTTATTTATTTAATTCGTCTATTGGTGTAAATAAGCAACTGTGGAATTAAGTAAACCATAATTTTAAATATATCTTATTAAGTGGTAAATTTTAATACACAACAAAATCTAATAATTTCCATAAACGCGGAGCCCAATTAGGTGCATTCGGCCCTAAGTCTGATGCTGTAGGCGAAGATCACGACAACCATGATTTTTATCATAACTTTAATTTTATGAACCATAGAAATTTGAAACGTATTTTATAAAAACGTTTTTTTTTTGCGCAATAAGATGATTTACTAATAATTAGCATTCAATTTTAAAGCAGTTAATATAGATAATGTATTTTTATCGATGCGCGCATTTCAAATTGGAATTATTAAGCGTTATTAAATACGCAAATATTTCTAAATTAATTCTTACGATTCAAAATATTTATTTTATACTATTAAATATATAAAATTAAATCAAAGTAATTTAATATAATATTTTAATTTGATTTTTAATTGAGTTAATAATGTAACGAAAATTAGTTTATAATTTTTTTAGATACCAGACATATTAAAATATTTTTTCCATTAATATTATTAGTTCAATTTTTATGCAAATTTATTTTTGTTTTGAATTAAATTTGAATATTAAAAAAATATATAGAATTATAGCTTTAAAAATATACCAGGATTATATAATAATAATTTGTATTCCGAATAGAAATTTTAATACAGATTTAATTTTCTTGTTTGAATTGTAATATTGAAACAAATATTTATTTGTAAGACAATGATGTATTAATCACACATTTATTTTATTGAAGGATTATTTAATTTGTTGACATATTTCTTATTTTATAATAAAATATTCGTTGAGACATATTTGTTGGGTAGTAATTAATTTTGTCACCATACTGTCACAGTTTTTATCGGTTAAAGGGAGGGATGGTTTAGGTTATTAAATAGTGTAAATTTATACATAAGTAATGGTAGAAATCGCTACTATAAGTACATGAGGGTGACACCAGTTACTAGAGGGTAGGGGGAGCTGAAGTCGCTGTATATACTCAAGCATTAATCTTACAAGAAATTGTTTTAAATAGAAAGAAAAGCATTTGCACAAAGATTATAGCAATCTTTTATCTACAAAGATTCCACAGATATCGCAAATAAACGTTTCAAATTTAGACATGGCAACGTCGCACTCATTAACTAATATCAGCCGTCCCCACTAAGTTTAGAATTAAAAAAAATTCAATCAACAGTGATGCGCTGCTCACTATGATGCGCAACAGTGATGCGCAGTGATGGAACAGTGATCAAGCAGTGAAGCAGTGTAAACATAAAACAAGTGGTAATGGATTCCTCTCATTTATCTCAGTTGAGGCCTCATTATCATGAAATGGAGGAGCTTTTAAAGAGGAGTTCCTCGTTTTTTAAAGAGGAACTCATAAATCAATTTATTATTCGACTCGTTAATGATAATGCTTGTGGACAACGTAATAACATCGTTTTATGCACCTAGCACACGCAGTTCATTTGAGGCCCCATGATGATGAAATAAAAGACTTACTCTTTTATCAAAATGAGGAGATTCATTTTTTACTTCCCATCCGCAACGGAGAATTATAGGAAGGGAAGTATATGTAGAGAAGTATTGCAATCGAGCAGAATTTCACACACCCCAATTTCACACCCCAATTTCTTCGTTTTAAGGGTCCCGTGGAGCCATTTTTACGATTTTTTAAATGATGCTTGGGTATGTGTCTGTGAACACAATTGCATCAAAACGGTTCGTCCGGTTCCAATGAAATTTGGCATTGTATTTAGGATTGTCTGGGAACAAACTATAGATTTTGGAAAAAATCGACACACCAGAAGTGACATCACATCATCACATAATATTACAACTTCAACCGATGACCCAAATTTGATATGAATGATCCCTACGTAACACTAAACGTACTCACAAAATTTCATCCACTTCCAGTGACCGAAAGTTTTCTCTTGTAGTGACCCGAAAGACTTCCATTGAGCATTCATTTGGAACCTTTAGGTGGAGGACATTTGGGCTTAGCCAAAACATTCAATAAACTTAGAGATAGATTTCAATGGGATACAATGAGACACCGAAATATTTATACGCACGTTTCCAGATTGTCAGGCCAGAAAAGGGCCAAATAATCAAAAGTCTGCGGGTTGTGGATCTTCTGGGTCCATTTCCCAAATCGATAACTGAGAAAAACATCATAATCGTTGTGATGGAGTGGTTTTATACTCCTCGGAAAGAAAACCGTATCCCTATATATCAGGTGTGACAATAGCAATAGTAATTCCTTATGTCTCACTACAGTCACATGCTGTTTAGTTTTCTATAATTTTGGTTTTTTTATTATTACTTAAGTTTCTTTTAATTAATAAACTATAGAATTGCTATAGCAAAAATTCAATGAATCGCTTCGGTTCACGAGGAGTGAAACAAAACGAAACGGATAAGGAGACAATAGATAGCATATCTTTTACTTTACTTTATAAGCTTTCGCCAGTCGTCTCCCCGGGTAGCCAACTGTCTCCAGTTTCGGACTCCTAGCATGCAAAGATCCTCCTCTTCATCATCCAGCCATCTAATTTTAGGGCGGCCAACGAATCTTGTTCCTACAGATCTTGAGTTAAGAACTATTTTGGACATCCACTGATCTCCCATTCTCTAGTCGTGAACGAGCCAACGTAGTCTTCTTGCCTTGATGTCTGACATGATCGATGGTGCCTTAAAGAGGTCTTCCAATTCTATATTGGTTCTTATTCGTCACACATTGTTCTCGTGGACAGCACGAAAAATTATGCGAAGGACTTTCCTCTCATAGGCGTACAGTAGGTTCTCCTATTTTTTCCTCACAGTCCAGGCTTGATAACGGTTTTATACACCAAATGTTTAAATTTTTTAGAAACAAGGGAAGACTTGAGTCACTTCTGGAAGCGAAAGAAGCACCGGTTCCCGGCCGCTAATCTTGCTTTGATTTCGTCGGATAGTTCGTTGTCGTGTGTTAGGATGTCTCGAAAATATTCGAACCTTTGGTAACTAAGATAAAACATCACACCGTATTAAATACTCAATGAGTCGGTTCCATATGTCTCCTCACCTCATATGAATTGCCTCTTTTGAGTTCTCACAAATTAAAAAGAGTTATTCCCTTATTTTCATTTTAAAACCCATCACTACAATCAAGGTCAGATTATATGGAGGTTTCGCAGGAAATATTACGCACTTGTTTACCTAATTGTTTTAAAATAGAATCAATAAAGTGCGATATATTCGTGTTCTACGCATTAACGTAAGTAGTCGGTGAAAATACAGAGTTCCTCAACTTCTGTTCACTGTCTCACTCTCCTGACGCTACAGTCCATGCAGGACCCTCGCCTAACCTACAGTCATTCTTCTTTGCTTGCTGCGCATCTCCTCCAGCTCAGGATTCCCACCTCCTGCACATCTTCTTTGACGTCATCAATCCACCTCTTCCTTGGTCTGTTTGGTTTTCTTCTGCCATCTGGTTGTTGTTCGAGAGTCATCTTGGAGATTCTATCTCCCTCCATTCTTATAACATGTCTCAGGTACCGCAGCCGTCTCTTTTTCATCTCAGCAAATATGTCAATCACCTTCTAGACCAAGATAAATTTCCTTTTGTGGTACATTCTTCCTTATTATCTCCACTTTGATGGACGTATCACCATATTCCAGTAATGTGAATATAAGGGACGTATTAAGGGTAAATTTCAAAAAAACTTCAAAAGACAAATCCTATGTTTCCTATTTAGTGCCTTTTAATTAAATTATCATGTGCTAACGACGTTCAAGTTTTTTAATAGCGTGCGGAACACGTCACAGTGCATGCATTACATCTTGAACCTTCGTAGCAAAGTTAATCGGATGTGCTAATCCCATCTAATAATGTTTGAGCTAATTGACTAAATGGGACAATCTCTGTTGTACATAAATACTCGTGTATTTAATTATACCAATTTTAAATTCAATGTTTTGACAGCAAAACATCAACAACAAAAATTATGAAATTAATTAGAAATTATGGAATTAATTAAGGAATAAATTCTAATCAAATATGTATTAATCAAACTAATCGAATTAATGAAATTAGTATTTTGATAGCAACTTTGTTGTTTGGATGCAAGCGGTTACGTAGATGACACAGAGCCAGCAAACTGTTTAGACGCATCTTGAAAACCTGTTTGACTACAAAGTCTGTGTATGTAAACAAATAATCATAATATTTGTTTTCTTTCACATGAAAGTTATTTGTCACGCCTAGAACATATATATGGTGTTTTTTAATTATTTTAATTGAAGTTTTATAACATTAAAATCAAACTTATTAAGAATGCCATGAATCAAAAGTTTACATAAGATGAAAAGATTGTTTATCTTCTATTGATATTAGCTGTGTTGGTTGTAGTAATGTGGACAATAGCTCAAAATTATTGGATCTAAAACTTAGAAGCACATTTTTTTTTGAATAATGCCTATAGCACATCTGCTTTAATAAGCAAACATATCGACAGATATTAATTTAATAGGTACGTAATATCAAGTATTACAGTAAAACTCTTAAACACGCGGCTAGTTTAAGATGTATGGCGCCATTTCACCCATTATTATAAAAATCATCAGCATCTTCTTTATTAGGAGCATCACGGACGTAACATTTGGAAGACTATGACAATCTCACTAAACCACTGACCGCATGTTCCTAGAAATGGAAATTCATCTTATGAATTATTAGTTTTTGAATGCAACCAGCTTTAGATCTGTAGATGAAAGTGGTTATTGATGTTTTTAATTAGTTGTTGATATAGGTATTACAACAATGAGAAGTAGGTTAGATAAGGCATCATTGAACCATCTACCTACAGAGATATGAAATGCAATGAAGACCGACTATAGAGCACTTAGAACCCCTTAAACACACAATTCCTCTCGTTCATACAGAAAGGTCCGCATACCAATTAGAATAAGTAGAATGTATAGAGAATATGCTTTTATGACAAGCAAACATATCGACAGATATTCATTTAATAGTTACGTAATATCAATTATTACAGTAAATGCTTTAAAAACGCGGCTAGTTTAAGATGTATGGCACCATTTCACCCATTATTATAAAAGATCATCAACACCTTCTTTATTAGGAGCATCACGGTCGAAATATTTAAAAGACTACGACAAACTCACTAGCCGGTTGTTGCTAGAAATGAAAATTCGTTTGAATGCAACCAGCTTTAAATTTGTAATGAAAAATTGGTTTTTAATTAGTTGTTGATTTAGTTATTACAATACCCTAAATGAGAAGTAGGTTAGATATGACAACATTGAACCATCTACAGACATATGAAGTGCAATGAGGACAGACTATAGAGCCATTAGAACCCCTTAAACACGCAATTCTTCTAGCTCATGCAGAAGGGTCCGCATACCAATTAGAATAAATAGAATGTATAGAAAATATGCTTTTATGACAAACAAATAAATCGACAGATATTGATTTAGTAGGCACGTAATATCAATTGATGTGACTGTATGAAAAACAAATTCTTAATATCTATAGTTTGTCCTCGATGAACTTCATATCTCTATATGTGGTTGAAAGTTGCCTTATCTCACCTACTTCTCATTTAGACTGTTGTAATACTTATACTATCAAGTAATTAAAAGACGACACAGAGACAGTAAACTGTTAAGAGCATCTTGAAAACCTGTTTGACTATAAAGTCTGTATATATAAATAAAGAATCTTAATATTTGTTTTCTTTCAGACTTTATTTGTTACGTCTAGAACATATATATGGTGGTTTCAATTATTTAAACTAAATTGAAGTTATATAACATTGAAATCAAACTTATTAAGAATGCCATGAATCAAAGTTTACATAAGTTGAATAGATTGTTTATCTTTCATTGATATTAGATGTGTTGCTTATAGCAATGTGGACAATAGCTCAAAATTATTGGATCTAAAACTTTGAACCACAATTTTTTTTTAAATAAAATCTATAGCTCATCTACTTTTATGACAAGCAAACATATCGACAGATATTAATTTAATAGGTACGTAATATCAATTATTACAGCAAAACTCTTAAACACGCGGCTAGTTTAAGATGTATGGCGCCATTTCACCCATTATTATAAAAAATCAGCAGCATCTTCTTTATTAGGAGCATCACGATCGTAACATTTGAATGAGTAAGACAAACTCACTAAACCACTGGCCGCATGTTACTAGAAATGAAAATTCATCTTATGAGTTATTAGTTTTTGAATGCAATCAGCTTTAGATTTGTAGATGAAATTGGTTATTGATGTTTTTAATTAGTTGTTGATATAGGTATTACAACACCCTAAATGAGAAGTAGGTTAGATAAAGCAACATTGAACCATCTACAGTGATATGAAATGCAATGAAGATAGACATAGAGCCATTAGAACCCCTTAAATACGCAATTCCTCTCGTTCATGCAGAAGGGTCCGCATACCAATTAGAATAAGTAGAATGTATAGAGAATATGTTTTTATGACAAGCAAATGAATCGACAGATATTAATTTAGTAGGCACGTAATATCAATTGACGAGACTGTATGAAAAACAAACACTTAATATCTATGTCCTCGATGAACTTAATATCTCTATATATGGGTCAATGTTGCCTTATCACACCTACTTCTCATTTAGGCTGTTGTAATATCTATACCAGCAACTAATTAAAAACATCCAAAACTAATAATTCATAAGACGAATTATCATTTCTAGCAACACCCGGCTAGTGGCTTAGTGAGTTTGTCGTAATCTTTCAAATTATGCTCCTAATAAATGCTGATGATCACTTATAATGATGATGGATGAAATGGCGCCATACATCTTGAACTAACTTTTTTCAAACATTTATTATAATAATTAATATTACGTACCTATTAAACTAACTAATTTTTTTGTTAAATAATACTTTGGTTAATTTCTTTGTTCTTAATAATTAACAACATAACATCTGTTTTAAAATTAGTTGCAAAGCTATAGCCTTTATAAAATTAAAGTATTTAGTTTAATGAAAAATTGTCCTATAATAAAATGAAGGGCCCGGAGATAGGTTTTGTGGAGAAGATTTCTAACTTTCAGCAGAAGCATACTATGAGAAAGAGAAGGGAGAAACCTCTAAAAAAAAATACAAAAAAATAGGAAAAGCAAAAAACGCTTTAAGGGGAAGGTGAAAGTCAAAATCCCTCTAGCCGCTTATTCCCTTTTCAAAACGTAGTAAGAGGGAGAGATAATGTTTATTTAGTCACATAAATAAGATTGCCATTAAATTTTCAACACTTACTACTTTCCTCTCGCACTTGTTCCTAATTGATGTAATTAAGCGTAATTAATGTAATTCTCATTAAAAACTCATGTGGTCCCAACTACCAGCTGCTGTTGTGTAAATCTGGTATATTATTTAAACAAAATGACTTTCCATATACTTAAAAACTATTACACGTGTATTATTAGAACGTTTTCAAATTTAATAAAAGCGATAAACATATGGAAAACTGCAACAAATGTGAATAGAATAATGAAAATGATGGGTTAGAGACACTTTCGACACTCCTTTGGAACTCTTATTACTTTGGACAGTAGGTACAGCGCCGGGTGAGCCAGAGAGTTACAAACTGGAGCCCGATGAACGAACGTTCTTCTGCGCATGCGTAATATAATACACCAGGCCATAAGCACGAACAGGATTAGGAGATGGCGTAGCCATAGATAGCGTGGGTGTGGCATTAGTAGGAGATAGATAGTAGAGGAAGGTTGGAGATAATAAAAATATAAGAAGGCGCCCCTTTCTTGAGAAGTCCAAAAAATCAGCAAACATGAGCAAATCACTTTCATGCAGGTTTTCGCATCGGTGCTTGACAGGTAGGTAGCTGCTTGACAGGCTACGAGAGATGGCGATGTTTTATATCTAAGCAAACAGCAACCAGAAAGGCTAGAAATCTACATGCAGGTAACGCACATTTCTGCGTCATTGCTTGCCTATAGTGCTGTACATTCGGTGAGAGATTGTTGTTTTATTATTACTTTTATCAGCACTCAAACTTTTTGTCTCAAAATATACTAGGAAGCTCGAGTTTTCCAGATGGAAAATTGAATGATTGCAAAAAATTAAAATCCAAAATGCGTTCATATAGTGACGTAATTTCCTCTTTTATTATAAAAGATTATTTCGGACCAGCGGCGGAACTTCATAATTTCAATCTGCCGACACGCGTAGAACCTTTTTGGTTCCTACTGGTTCCTACTGATGACTTTAGCAGATAAATGCCGATTTCTGGCATGTATCTGGTAAAGTCATCAGGCTCAGTATCTTCTCGATGTTCTTTGATGTATCCGACTGTGGTTTATCAGATACGATTTGAGATGGTTCTGCCTCGAACAAATATATTCGCGGAATAGATGGAACCATTTGGCTTTTTTCTTCACAACCCTCACAAATTCGGGATATGTCTCCATAACGCAAGCCAGAGGCCACTGCAATTGCTATTGTCATTTTTTACTAGTACTATCACCGTCTTTAAGATTTATAGACTTTCTTTAAATCGCTGCACAAGTTGATTCAAATACTCCTTTCGAAATATTGATCTCAAATCTTTCGTAAATCCTATGTCTCAGACATAAATAATTTCCTAACTATTCAAGGTCAATTAGATGCAAATCAGCCCCATCTATAGTTATGACATCTTATAAGAACATATGCGGCCTTGAATTTATAACAGCTTCAACATCGCATAGTACCGTTGTCAACTCTTCATAACACAATAACGATTTACGAAGTACACGTACTAGTAACCCTTTTATTATTCGTATGAGACGCTCCCACCATCCACCCCATCATGCTGCTATGGATGGATTGAACTTCTATTGAATTCGCTGTGTAACATAAGTCGATACTTCAAAAGCACGAAGGGGATTTTCGGTACCGACAAAGTTAGTCCCGTTATCACTATATACAACTTCTGGACACAGCAGCGAAGCGTCGGCAGCGTCAGCAGCGAAGCGTCGAAATGCTTGAATAAAAGCTTCAGTATTTAAATTGTTGTGTCAAGCTTGAGTACTCTGTCCATTTTTGAGATACTGCGGCCCAGCTAAATCAACTACGAGCATTTTGGAAAACTGAGAC